>JALPQI010004016.1:0-80046 GCA_025490895.1 Thaumatotibia leucotreta
GCCAGGTACAACAAATTGGCTTTAATAAAATACTCTTCCTAATTAACGGGAGGGGAGAAGAAATAATAAGAATCACCTTCTTATACTCTTCTCGAGCCAAAAGGTAATAAGTACTTATAAAAGTATAACTGATTGCGTATATTTTGGAATTGCGTGGAAGATTGTCTTAGTTGGAAAGGTAGTAAGTGCTGTTGGTAAGAATAAGGAGTTGTGATCTTTTTAAGATGGAAGAAAGTGATCTGCCACTAATTGCACGAGAACGGTAATTGTCTTGTTACGGGCGGAGCCGGGTAAGTTTACTTGTGTTGGTCTTTTAGATGTTTGTGATTTTTCCCTTTTATTATCTACCTTACATTCGTAACTCTGTTGGTCATTCGAGCCGTCGGCTTTCCTTGTAAGTTGTTTTCTAAAGAAAAGTATAGTGGCGTAGTTTTATGATCATCATCATCATCATCTCAGCCGTTTTTCGCCCATTGCGGAGCATAAATATGCCATTCTTCCTGTACGCCACTGCTCCCTGTTCTGTCCTAATTTCATCCAAAAGTAACCCGCATAGGGCTTGCATTCCGGAATTCCGGAATTTCGAAATATCGGAATTTCGGACCGATTTTGCTGTTTTTACAGTTCCGGAATTGACACAGCTAATATCGGAATTCCGGAATTACAAAAAAGTGTTTTTATTACATGGATAAACATAAAATATCAACACGATTATGATAATCAGGTACAGAATACAGGATACAAAGCCACCACAATATATATCGATAAGTAGTTCTAACCACAAATTGTGTTATGTTTTATTTTCTTTAAAATAAACTGTGTTTACTAAATATTAGGTACTACTAAACCACGAAAACTGGCCAAGGTAAACAACGATCTTGTACCAGATTTTAATTATCAATTGGGTTGCAATTATTTACCGTTATTTTTCTTTTAGCCCTTCGATAATTATACGCGTTACTATTTACATATGTCGAAGAATCTTAAACATTGACTTAAGTCTCCACTTGGTCTAATATCAAGTAGCATTCCAAAAAAGTAAAATTTTGGTATCTTAGTATCGATGAAGTGAAGAGGCGTATGGCAATTTCTAGGTCTGCAATGGATAAGTTGAGGAAAATATGGAGGAATCATAACATATACAGAGCCACAAAAATTCGGCTGGTTCGGGCACTTATATTCCCCATATTTTTGTACGCCGCAGAAACGTGGACCCTGCGGGAAGTAGAGAAGAAGAAGATAGACGCCCTAGAGATGTGGTGCTGGAGAAGAATGCTCGGAGTATCATGAACTAAATTCCGTACCAACGAGTCTATACTTCGAGAACTACGCCGTTTAACGCCATCAAACAGCGTTTACCATCTTTAGTTCAGTCTCGTATCCTCACTTTTTTTGGTCACGTATACCGCTGAGAAGAGGTGGCTATTGAGCGACTTGTGGTCCAGGGAAAGATTGAGGGAACCAGGCCACGAGGAAGATCGCCTATGAGGAGGACTGACCAGATAAAAGCGGCTGTAAATAGCTCGTCATCACTGTATTAATGCAAGAGGAGGGCGACCGTCAGAGAGGAGTGGCGACGTGTTGTAAAGCTTGCCACCAACAGCTGAAGTGATGACCACGACCACTCTGGCAAGAGTGTTAACGACAAAGAAGAGGAACTGATTGTTGCCAAGATTGTAACGTATGCAAAATGACTAATGTTTCTAATTTAAATTACCATACCTACAATTACTAAGCATTTTGTATAAGAACTTAACCTTAATTTATTAATGGACAATACAATGTGCCCATGAGGAAAGGGAAAAAAAATAATAGCGGATTTATGACTAGATTTGAAGTTTTAAATGTAGTATAAAGTTTACCGGATGACGTCTATTTTAAGAGAAAATGTCTTATTTAAACCGTTTTAGACCGTTACGCATTTTAGGTAACTATTTTGTCGCTGTGTTGCTTTCAACAACTCTCTTCTTCTTCTAACACTCTCGTTAGTAATTCCGTGCTTACCTCCCTTGATGCACAATGTACAATAATTACCTAAAACTTTAAAATGCATTTTTTGCGATAGTTTCATTAATAAAATTCTTTTTTATGTAGTGCAGCATTCGAAACACAAAAAAACTTGCTTCTTTTAGCCTCAGCAATATGCTGTTAAATTGTTTCCCTTTCCTCATGGGTATCTTGTATATAATATGACCTAGATATACAAAATTTTCGTTAATTCCGGAACTAGTATCGGAATTCCGGAATTGAAGTGTAATATCGGAAATCAGTTCCGGAACTGGAAATGGTCCGATATTGCAAGCCCTAAACCCGCACTCTTTCAAATATCGTTCGCCCATCGAGTGGATGGACGCCCTGCGCTTCTTCCATCTGATAGCTGTCACCAATCCGTTAATATTTAGGTCCACCTGCCATCACGATGTCTGGCAATATGTCTTGTCCTGCCCAAAGCCACTTTAATTTGGTGATAATTGTCAAGGAGAGTAGTGGTAGGGATTGGTCTCTGACTAGTTTCATACAGGGGGTATATTTGATCCGACATGGTGACATGTGCGATGTGGCTATATGTCAGTTTTCCTCATAAAAATGAAATGAATGATAGAATAACATTAGGAAGATATTTAATTTCTATTTAAATAAATGAACTGTTGATTGCTAGAAGATCAGACCGATGGAGCCAGAAACTGCTGGACTGGCGACCAAGTACCGGAAACAGACAAATTTTAGAGTTAAAAAAATCGCCAAAAATATGGTTAAGGGGGCTTTTCAATTATTATGATGACTTGGTATTTTTATATCCACGAAGTTATCGGACGATAAAGTTACATGTGTCTTGGATTCGATGGAAAAATCAGAGAAATTCCAATTAACTTTTATATTAAATTGGATTCCAATTATCCTTTAAACATTTTAAAATCTAATTGAAACCATTTTGTTTACAGTATTTTATTTTTAAAATTATAACCGACCCGTATTCTTTGACCGAGAGTGTAAATACAAAAAAACAGTTTAATTGAGAACCTCATCCTTTTTTGAAGTCGGTTAAAATAGAAAGGAAAGAGATTAAGGCTAATTCCAGTTATCAAATTGGTGTTTAATTCAAAAGGAAAACGAAACATGAATCGGTTTCTCCGTATAATTTAATTGCGCGACATCTGAATCACTTTGCATTATTAAATTATTATACTAAAAGTAAGGCCGTTTATTTTACAAGCTTTTTACAAGCTTTTATTATTATTTATTTAGTTTCACCTGTCCCGTTGTCTGTCGTTCTGTAATCAAATCTTGCAACTTAAATTTGATCCACTTCCCGGTTTCCGATTGAGCTGAAATTTAGAATGCATGTACAAATCGGATGACAATGCAATGTTATTGTGACATAGAGCTGATCTGATGATGGAGCTGGAAGGTGGCCATAGGAACTCCGTAATTAAATAATGCAACCCTATCGAGTTTGAGCTCATTAGATTCGTCTTCACAAGTACTTTGATACTATATGGTAACCAGGGTCTGATGATGGAGCCGGAAGGTGGCCATAGGAACTCCGTAATTAAACGATGCAACCCTATCGAGTTTGAGCTCATTGGATTAGTTTTGACGAGTACTTTGATACTATATGGTAACCAGGGTCTGATGATGGAGCCGGAAGGTGGCCATAGGAACTCCATAATTAAACGATGCAACCCTATCGAGTTTGAGCTCATTGGATTAGTCTTGACGAGTACTTTAATACTATATGGTACCCAGGGTCTGATGATGGAGCCGGAAGATGGCCATAGGAACTCCGTAATTAAACGATGCAACCCTATCGAGTTTGAGCTCATTGGATTAGTCTTGACGAGTACTTTGATACTATATGGTCACCTGCGACTTCTTGCAACGTCTTCCCCTTACGCGAAAAATTCCGAAGCAAATCGAGCAATCTGCCAGGTACAACAAATTGGCTATAATAAAATACTCTTCCTAATTAACGGGAGGGGAGAAGAAATAATAAGAATCACCTTCTTATACTCTTCTCGAGCCAAAAGGTAATAAGTACTTATAAAAGTATAACCGATTGTGTATATTTTGGAATTGCGTGGAAGATTGTCTTAGTTTGATAGGTAGTAAGTGCTATTGGTAAGAGTAAGGAGTTGTGATCTTTTTAAGGTAGAAGGAAGTGATCTGCCACTAATTGCACGGGAACGGTAATTGTCTTGTTACGGGCGGAGCCCGGTAAGTTTACTTGTGTTGGTCTTTTAGATGTTTGTGTTGTGATTTTTCCCTTTTATTATCTACCTTACATTCGTAACTCTGTTGTTCATTCGAGCTGTCGGCTTTCCTTGTAAGTTGTTTTCTAAAGAAAAGTATAGTGGCGTAGTTTTATGATCATCAACATCATCATGTTAGCCGTTTTTCGCCCATTGCTGAGCATAAATATGCCTTCCTTCCTGTACGCCACTGCCCCCACTCCATTTTCCAAAAGTGACCCGCACTCTTTCGAATATCGTTCGCCCATCGAGTGGACAGACACCCTGCGCTTCTTCCATCTGATAGCTGTCACCAATCCGTTAATATTTAGGTCCACCTGCCATCACGATATCTGGCAATATGGCCTACCCAAATCCACTTTAATTTGGTGATAATTGTTAAGGAGACTAGTGGTAGGGATTGGTCTCTGACTAGTTTCATACAGGGGGCATATTTGATCCGACATAGTGACATGTGCGATGTGGCTATATGTCAGTTTTCCTCATAAAAATGAAATGAATGATAGAATAACATTAGGAAGATATTTAATTTCTATTTAAATAAATGAACTGTTGATTGCTAGAAGATCAGACCGATGGAGCCAGAAACTGCTGGACTGGCGACCAAGTACCGGAAACAGACAAATTTTAGAGTTAAAAAAATCGCCAAAAATATGGTTAAGGGGGCTTTTCAATTATTATGATGACTTGGTATTTTTATATCCACGAAGTTATCGGACGATAAAGTTACATGTGTCTTGGATTCGATGGAAAAATCAGAAAAAATCCAATTAACTTTTATATTAAATTGGATTCCAATTATCCTTTAAACATTTTAAAATCTAATTGAAACCATTTTGTTTACAGTATTTTATTTTTAAAATTATAACCGACCCGTATTCTTTGACCGAGAGTGTAAATACAAAAAAACAGTTTAATTGAGAACCTCATCCTTTTTTGAAGTCGGTTAAAATAGAAAGGAAAGAGATTAAGGCTAATTCCAGTTATCAAATTGGTGTTTAATTCAAAAGGAAAACGAAACATGAATCGGTTTCTCCGTATAATTTAATTGCGCGACATCTGAATCACTTTACATTATTAAATTATTATACTAAAAGTAAGGCCGTTTATTTTACAAGCTTTTTACAAGCTTTTATTATTATTACAAGCTTTTATTATTTATTTAGTTTCACCTGTCCCGTTGTCTGTCGTTCTGTAATCAAATCTTGCAACTTAAATTTGATCCACTTCCCGGTTTCCGATTGAGCTGAAATTTAGAATGCATGTACAAATCGGATGACAATGCAATGTTATTGTGACATAGAGCTGATCTGATGATGGAGCTGGAAGGTGGCCATAGGAACTCCGTAATTAAATGATGCAACCCTATCGAGTTTGAGCTCATTAGATTCGTCTTGACAAGTACTTTGATACTATATGGTAACCAGGGTCTGATGATGGAGCCGGAAGGTGGCCATAGGAACTCCGTAATTAAACGATGCAACCCTATCGAGTTTGAGCTCATTGGATTAGTCTTGACGAGTACTTTGATACTATATGGTAACCAGGCTCTGATGATGGAGCCGGAAGGTGGCCATAGGAACTCCGTAATTAAACGCCGCAACCCCATCGAGTTTGAGCTCATTGGATTAGTCTTGACGAGTACTTTGATACTATATGGTAACCAGGGTCTGATGATGGAGCCGGAAGGTGGCCATAGGAACTCCGTAATTAAACGATGCAACCCTATCGAGTTTGAGCTCATTGGATTAGTTTTGACGAGTACTTTGATACTATATGGTAACCAGGGTCTGACGATGGAGCCGGAAGGTGGCCATAGGAACTCCATAATTAAACGATGCAACCCTATCGAGTTTGAGCTCATTGGATTAGTCTTGACGAGTACTTTAATACTATATGGTACCCAGGGTCTGATGATGGAGCCGGAAGATGGCCATAGGAACTCCGTAATTAAACGATGCAACCCTATCGAGTTTGAGCTCATTGGATTAGTCTTGACGAGTACTTTGATACTATATGGTCACCTGGGTCTGATGTTGGAGTTGGAAGGTGGCCATAGGAACTCTGTAATTAAACGACGCAACCCCATCGAGTTTGGGCTCATTGGATTAGTCTTGACGAGTACTTTGATACTATATGGTAACTAGGGTCTGATGTTGGAACCGGAAGGTGGCCATAGGAACTCCGTAATTAAACGACGCAACCCCATCGAGTTTGGTCTCGTTTGATTCGTCTTTACGAGTCTCTTGCTTTCGTCCCATATTAATTATATATGATTGATTGGATGGATGACCCAATGCCAAGGTGAGCACGTGCCGAGGGCTGAATGGTATGTTGAGGTTCTAACGTTGACGTTGCTAAGGGACTTGTGAATGGAGCAATAGGTCACATTACTGAAATCATATGGCCGTATTACAGACGAAGGAATTATTAGAATGGCTCTTGAACAGCTCAAAAATAACAAGGCACCTGGGGAGGACGGAATTACAGCTGAGCTTCTGAAGGTGGGTGGTAAACCGGTCCTTATGGCCCTTCAGGAGTTGTTCAATTCCGTCTTACTGGAAGGGAGAACGCCAAAGGCATGGAACAGAGGTGTGGTGGTACTGTTCTTCAAAAAAGGTGACAACGCTTTATTGAAGAACTACCGACCCATATCACTTCTGAGCCATGTCTATAAGCTGTTTTCAAGAGTCAGTACAAATCGTCTTGCACGCAGGCTTGATGACTTCCAGCCCCCCGTCTAGTACCGTAGACCACATCCATACGCTTCGCCAGGTTATACAGAAGACCGAAGAATATAACCTGCCCCTCTGTTTAGCATTTGTGGACTACGAGAAAGCCTTCGATTCGATCGAAATCTGAGCAGTACTACAGTCTCTCCAAGGGTGCCAAGTCGACTACCGCTATATCGAGGTGTTGAAGTGTTTGTACGAGAGCGCCACAATGTCAGTCCGACTCCAAGACCAGAGCTCGAAGCCTATTTTGCTGCAGCGGGGCGTTAGGCAGGGAGATGTCATCTCCCCTAAGCTGTTTACCGCTGCACTGGAGGATGTATTTAAGACTCTGGACTGGAGAAGGCTGGGTATCAACATAAACGGCGAGTACCTCACTCACCTTCGATTCGCTGACGATATAGTAGTCTTGGCTGAGACCTTGGAGGACTTAAGTTCTATGCTCGTTGACCTCAGTAAAGCCTCCAAGCGAGTTGGTCTTAGGATGAACATGGATAAGACGAAAATCATGTCAAATTCCCATGTAGCACCAACTCCCGTAATAATCGGAGACTTTACACTCGAAGTTGTAGACGAATATATATACCTAAGACAAACTATCCAGTTAGGTAGTCAATCGTTGAATCCGACTCGGTTGGGCAGCGTTCGGGAAACTACGACACATATTTTCGTCCAATATTCCGCGGTATTTGAAGACGAATATACCGTCTTTGATCAGTGTGTGTTACCAGTGATGACATACGGTACTGAAACGTGGCCGCTTACAATGGGCCTCATAAGAAGGCTCAATGTCACCCAAAGGGCAATGGAGAGGGCTATGCTAGGAGTCTCTCTGCGTGATCGGATTAAAAATGAGATCATCCGCAGCAGAACCAAAGTAACCGAAATAGCACTCCGAATCGCTAAACTGAAGTGGCAGTGGGCGGGGCACATTGCGCGTAGAACCGATGGCCGTTGGGGCGGGAAGGTTCTTGAGTGGCGGCCACGTATCGGAAGGCGTAGCGTGGGTAGGCCCCCCACAAGGTGGACTGATGACCTGGTGAAGGTCGCAGGAGTCCGCTGGATGCGGGTGGCGCAGGAACGGTCATTGTGGCAATCATTGGGGGAGGCCCATGTTCAGCAGTGGACGTCTTTCGGCTGATATGATGATGATGATGATGATTACAGACGTGCTCAACTATACGATAGCGATGTACCATCGGTTCGCGTAGACTTTGGTAACGATGGCATTCACATAATACACCCTAAATCAGTTCAATTTCCTGCTAAATTTAATCACGGCACAGCTGAAAGAAGAATGCTCCCGATTGTCTTATCTTGGGCTTCAACTGTGCATAAAATGCAGGGAACTACTGTAGATCATGCTGTAATTTATCAAGGCTCCAAATTGTTCGCTGCTGGTCAAGCTTATGTAGCTTTAAGCCGAGTTAGGTCTTTAGCAAGTCTTCAAATCGAAGAACTTTACTGCTCCAAGTTGACGTCGAATAAACCTTGTAATGTTGATGCATTAAAAGAAATGGATAGAATGAGAAACGTTACAAATAACTAACAAGTGATTACATAATTTCATCATTATTGATATTTAAACCAGTACAGTACATATTACATATCATGTGAACGAAATACGGACTTCATAACGGAATAACGCTGCTACGCGCTGCGAACTACGTCGTAGTAAATCTCGAATTAAAAATAGAGGTACTAAAAAGTTAAAAATAAAATTAAAGAAAAAAAAACCTTTTTAAAAACAAGCTTTTATTATTTGTTTATAAAATGAACTAAAAAGTTAAAAATAAATTAACTCTAAAAAGAAATATAACACTTTGTAACTTGATTGTAACCTTTAACGACAGATAAGCGTCTTCGCCTAGGACAAAATAATTCCATATTGTACAAATTTATTTAATTTTAACACTAAAACTTTTCACCATACATAATTATTCAATCTCGTCCCCCCTCTTTATCATAGTCCCCATTTATAAATGAAAGCGTGTTACATTGTAATAGCTTGAGGAAAATGTTGTGTTGTATTAAATGTAACACGCTTTCATTTATAAATGGGGACTATGATAAAGAAGGGGGACGAGACTGAATAATTATGTATGGTGAAAAGTTTTAGTGTTAAAATTAAATAAATTTGTACAATATGGAATTATTTTGTCCTAGACGAAGACGCTTATCTGTCGTTAAAGGTTACAATCAAGTTACAAAGTGTTATATTTCTTTTTAGAGTTAATTTATTTTTAACTTTTTAGTTCATTTTATAAACAAATAATAAAAGCTTGTTTTTAAAAAGGTTTTTTTTTCTTTAATTTTATTTATAATTAAATTTTAAAATACATTGTGTACAATTATATTCATATGAGTAAGAGGTGAGTAATGAATACACTTCTTTGTGATTGCCTATATTATAAGGACTGCTACTTTTATTTGATATAATTTAGTTGGTAGTTCATACAAGAAAATGAAAAATAAAACCTTCTATTTTCGGCTTAAGGTGAAGTAGGTACCAATGAATAGAATATTTCGAGTGAATAGAATATTTTGTAACATATATGACAATGTTTAACCATTTTACTGTCACGTGTTTAATAAAATAAATGTCGGAAGGAAATCCTAATAAACTATGAGAGGAATTAATTAGGAATTTACTAGCTGATTGGAATTATTGTGTTTCTTAGAAATTCTCATGAATTTTTGAAGTAAATTAAGCTTCTAAATATACTGTGTATAGAGAATTAATATTAATATAAAATAATTAATAATTATAAACTATATTAATACATTATTATATTATACGCTCATTTACAGTTGTGGTGAATAAGCCATTTCAAGCAATTTTCCCGGAAACATCGAATTCATTTTATTGTCACAATAATAAAATAATTAGGAAATAAGTAGCCAATTAAAACGCTCTTTAAAGAAAGTAAATATGCTTTGTATGGAGGGTATATGGGATCAACTGTCCCGTCACAAATTGATTCCCTTAATATTTATATTTGAATTAAAACTTTTATGAGACAATAAGTATAAATATAATTAAACGATAAATATTGGAGGTCCACCTCGGACGTTGGTGATCTTGGTCGTTTTTTCTTTGGTATATGACATCCAATATTTATAATTTATATAGTATTAAGTAGTGTGACTACTGGGGAAAAAATAAAAGCACAAATCAAAATATTTAGTTAGTAAATAATTTGATTTGTGTTTTCACAACACGTTCTATAATTATAATTAAATGGTTAAACTCACGTGTCACTACGCGCAACATGTTTCGTAGAGCCTAGGTCTCTAAATATATTTATAATTTAGGTATTTATAATTATTTTTTCTAATTCGAGAATAATTTGATAACTATACGCTATACTTTACTAAGCAAAGCTTGTATTATTAGTACTAGGCAAGGATATATGAACATTGTACATACCTACTAGTAGTTATGTACAATGTACAATTCTGCCCTGCTAAGCGAAATAGCGATATCTTAAAAATAGAGAGAGGCATTTGGAAATGGAATCGTCAGCTATAGAATTTAAGGTGCATATTTGCATTAAATTTTATTTTTAGATATCGCCATTATGCTTAGCAGGGCAGAATAAAATTGTACAAATATGTTTGCCTAGTACGAGTATTTAGACAAATCGTCGGGTGAGAATGCAATTGTGCCATATCCATTTTTAGGTAAAATCGGTTTTTAATGGTTCTTGATAGCATATTTTTTTTGTAGTTCATAACAGTAATCGATTTTTGAAAATTCTTATTTTATATTTTTAAAAAACATATATTTTTGTGCCATATCCTCAAACCGCAATAAATAGTAATTACAATATTGTGCCATGTCCGGACATGACACAAATTTACGGTTAACAGCTATTTATCAGTGTGCCAAGCGACTTAACTGGTGAACATTTTTGTGACATAATCCATTAATCGATTTGATTTTATCGATTCGATACTTTTTTTTACCTACCCTCACGTTTGATAAATGACAATAAAGAAGGTAGGTTTGATTTATAATGATTTGTGTCATTCATACGTCAAGCTTTTATCTTAATAAGTTGTGGTATAAATACATAATATTTATAATTACGAGTACCTAACCATAAATTGTACCTAACCATAATTGTAAATGACATATACTACAGAAAAAGTGACCGAACCTCCTATGACCAGGACTGGAATCGATCCAACGACCTCCTGCTTCCCTTAAGCTTTAAGTCCTGGCCACAGGAGGCCTCGGTCACTATTCCTGAAGTACATATTATATGACATGTCTTTTAATTTAAAGAGCATGTATTTAGGTACTTAAAATATATTGTTATTAGTTGATAAGAAATAATAACGTTAATATCTCATTCATTAGTAAACGTATTATGTTCTCATCGATATTTTTTAGATTAGCACTAGATATCGTTGAAAAGCTTATCATTTCACAAAATAGAGAAGGTCACCTATTAGATGGTGCCTATTTACAAGAAAGTAAAAAATGATTCACATAAATATTGGAAATGAATATTGGCACCATATTCACGTGAATAATTATGTCTTCATATTCGCGATAAATTATCGTCTTGACTTGAAATAAATCTAGCCGTAAAATAACTTTTATTTGCATAAACAATTGCTTTTAATGTCTCCCTTTCTTGACATTGCACTAAGATTTTGTGACACATCCATAACTTTGTGTCATATCATACATAGCAAATTAAACATTTTCTAACCAAAATGGATATGGCAATTGTAAAACTACTTATATCTCATGACCATTATATGTTAAACATTAATTGTATATAACAAAAAATAGTAAATTAATATACTAAAGTGTCAGTTAAGTTAAATATTGCAAAATTATAAGACATTCCAAGAAATATTTTTTTTTGTTTCATTTCGCTCTTCTGTAAACCAAGGCAAGTGGCTTATAGCACAATTGCATTCTCACCCGACGAAATACACACACATAATAGATACAGAGAAACACCCACAATCTACAACTCGGAAACAAATACCCGTGGTCATTACACATTATTATAATATCCCTTTGCTAGGTTTTTGCTGGACATCCAGCGTCATCCAGGGTCATTATCAACTAGATCAGCGCAAATGCACGTCTCAGCCTTTAGTTGCTTCAATATTAAATGAATGTACTACTTCAAATTAAAAATCAAAAACAATTTAATAATGTAGGTACTAGGTACATCATTGGGTGCTATGTCTATTACTGTAAAGGTGCATTCAGACCAAACGAACATTCGCTATTTTTTTTTTTACTTTTGGTCTGAATGCACCTTAAGTCTACCACGAACCCTGAAGTTCGTGAATTTCGAGCATGTGTCTCTTTCAGTCCAACGAAGACGTCATTAGTGTGCCAGAGACAGATGCTCAAGATTTGCGATCTTTGAAGTTCGCGGCGGGCCCTCTGTAGGCTTAGTAGGATTGGTGCGTTAGTATGTCGCCGCGAGATAGATCTTTCGTCCTTTACTAACTATATTAACAAAAGAGGGACGGATAGTCTGTCTCGAGATACTGTCGCGCCAATCATGTGCTAAGCATAGTGGTGCCGTCATAACTATAACATGGCAATGCCCACACAATTAGATTTGGATAGAAAAAACAAGTTCATTCATTTTGGCCGAGCGTGTCAGAGTTTGTACTGAAGTTGTTATTTGCCTATGATTTTAAATATGTCTCAGGCCCTTGAGTATTCATATTTGTTTGTGTTGTTGGAATTAATATTACTTAAGGAGGCATTATTAATGTTTTTGTTCACTTTAACTTACAAAATTTGACGCCCGAAAGCTGCAAGCTGCGATTAAAGACGGACAACTCAGTGGATTTCACTGAGTTCATTTGACACGCTAAGTAGATACGTTTGCTTGATCTATGGTATATATGACATCTGTGGCAATGCCTAACGTTTTTACAGCCAGCAACAATGTCCTCACATCTGTTCCGTTACCTCACGCCATTACTCATCGGCGCCACACGGTGGCAGATAACTCATCCCACGCAATCCTCAAACTGAACCTTATGCCTTGGAGATAAGGGGTTGGGGAGTGCATGGATAACTTGGGACTCGGGAGACCTAGCTGTCAAAGTGTTCTTTGTTTCAAGTGATGTCATGTTGCCAAATATGGGCGTCTGTTGGTTGAATTGTTATGAAGGTATTTTTGAGCATTTCTACAAAGTTTGTACTTTGGATCACGTCTTCGATTATTGATAAAAATTATTAGACTGGTCACTCAGTGGTCACTTTGTCAGTCCATGATGTTGAGCAAGGAAGTGTGTGCATCATTCATTGCAATACATTTTCAAAAACGTCTCAAAATGTTTACATGAAACGTCTCTTTTTTGCTATCAAAAATGCTATCAAAAGTGTATAGGAATCTGGTACCTAATACATTACATTACAGCCCAGCAATAAGCTGAATTGGAGTCCATTTTGTGGCACAATAGCTTATTTTTTATATTTATGTTTATTTTGTGTTTACTGTGTATATTATGTGTCACGAATAAATGTTTTTTCTTCCTTTTCTTTCTTTCTAATAAAAAAAGAAAAGTCCATACAATATTGGGATATTTTGGGAAATGTGATGGATCTTGCTCGGCAGCATTGACTCTACCAGTCTATCAATTTTTATCAATATCGATGACGTGATCAAAATATACAAACTGTTTGAGAGACACTTACAAATGCAATAGAATACAATAATTATTTTCTCAAACATGCAATGAAATGTTGTAGTTAAGTGCCAAAAAAGTAGCCGGGAAGTAGCTCGTTGCCGGCCTAGGCCGGCAAGTACCTCTTTTTTAATTTTCATTTGACATAGGGTTGTGACCTGGCATCTTGGCTTTTAGCCAATAATTATCTGTAAGTAATATTAGTATTAAAAAAATGTTTGGCAAATTTTTGCAGTTATAATTAGGTATTTAAATTATATAATTTAAAATAAATGTATAATAACTAATCAAAATAATATTTAAAAAGCAGTATTATACGGCGCGATCCGTTGGCCCCGATCACTGCATGCGATTAATTGGACCCAACCGACCGCGTCGTCTAATACCGCTTTTTTAAATAAAAAATTTGCAACTTTCAAACAAGTCAATTTTAAAAAAAAAACCGGCCAAGTGCGAGTCGGACTCGCGCGCAAAGGGTTCCGTACCATTATCAATTTATTATTAAAAAAATACAGTTAAATCAACCTACCTCAAAAACTATAGGAGATAATTATATCAAACCAAAAATCGTTGATAGAGTTTATTAATGTGCATAACATATATTTTTTTCAGAATTTTATATCGCGTAGTTTAAAAAATAGAGGGGGGAGGGGACACATTTTTCAGACTTTGAGACCTGATATCTCGAAAACGATTCGCTTAAATAAAAATGTGATGTATAAACCTTCATATCATTTTCAAAGACCTTTCTATTAGTACCCCACACGCTTATGTACAACTAAAAAAAAATTATATCCCACAGTTACATGTATGGAAGGCCCCCACCCCAATGGTTTTTTTTACAATTTAGTATCACATTCCTGTAGCGGTTCATACAACACATATCCTTACCAAATTTCGTTACTGTAGCATTTATAGTTTCCGAGTAAATTGGCTGTGACAGACGGACAGACGGACAGACGGACAGACGGACATGACGAATCTATAAGGGTTCCGTTTTTGCCATTTTGGCTACGGAACCCTAATGAGGTGTCGGTGTCGTATTTGACTTTTGTTGTGTTTCAAAGACTTAGTTACGTAGTTGACTTATAATTTCTTAGAAAGAAGATACATTTTTTTGTTTCATTTCATTGCATGTTTGAGAAAAGCATTATACATACCTCGGCCGTGAAGTGACGGGTTGCCGTCCGAATACTAGCCGGCCGTCTACATATATTCGGCCGGCAACCAGTCACTTCCCGGCCTCGGTAGTAATGTACTATTATTGCGTCTTAACTACGAACAAATAAAACATCGAAACCGCACGCCATACTAAATTGCCTTTCAAAAACCGTCCTAAATTTCAGTTGACAAGTTTAGTTTCAGCCCCTCTTCAATGCATCACGGTAATGAATTTCAATATCAACCTACAAAAACTTTAACTGCCATTTAAATTAGTTGTGACTGGGTCCGTCAAAGTTTTGATTGGCTATATTCTACAAACATTTGTCAAAGATGTTGCACCGAAATATGCGCGGTGTTAAGAAAAGCGCTCTGTTCTGCCCATCTTGGCACAATTATAGAATTGTTTTTGGGGGCAGTTTTGAGCAGGCGTTAGTCGTCGATATTATATATGGTCGCAGCATCTTAAAGACAAATACAAATACAGAGACATGTCAAAGATTTTGATATAACCTTAAAATATGCCATTTCCATACAATAAGAAACTACTAACACCTATCTCCACGAATATCCCATAATGATGTGATCACAGCCATTCCATAACGCGGTCGAAGCAACTGCCAATTTTAAAATTGCTCCGAACGATCAGAAGTGCAAGTTTACGGCAGAGGTTGGGTGCCAACAACATTCTTACCGTATATACTTGTAACTGGAGAATTTGAGCGGAAAAGGGCTGGGATAAACAATCTGGGTTTAAGATTGCGTTTTACATTTTAAGTTATGCGTATGAGAGAATTTTCTGGTGGCGTGCAATGATAAAGAGAAATAGAGTTTTTATTTCTAAAATTAAAGAGACATTTTACACAAAGGACTAATTTTGGTACAGCATTGAAGCTATCATTTGGCATAGGTTTCATAAGTATTGAGGGGAGGTACCAAAATTACTCATTGTCCTTTGTGTAAGATTTTGCATAGATTTCATAGGTATTGAAGGGGGTACCAGACTCCATAGTAAAGTGCCCATGATCCTTTTATCTAGTCCAACGATAAGCTCAATTGAAGCGTATGTTATGGGTACTTAGCTATAACATATAATATTTAAATAGATATATTATATACGTCAATACAAAAAATACTACGACAATGGCTAAGGAACACAGTCATCTATATGATAAATACAGATAGATACCCTCACCGGAATTCGAATCCGGAAACTTTAGTTTCGTAAAGGTGCATGCAGACCAAAAGAGCATTCGCTTTTCTATCCCCCTACTCTACCTACGAAATTCGATCGTTACACGAAGCGTGAGTCGTTGATTTCGTAGAATGGGGGATAGAACAGCGAATTCTCTTTTGGTCTGCATGCACCTTAAAAAAGATAACTCGACTATGAAAAAAAATACGGTTTTTAAGTCGAAAAATCCTCGATATGTTTCGGTCCGAATATGGGAAGCTTCCTCAAGAGCCAATCGCTATGATTGTGCGACAAAGATACATTTTGATAAAATATATTTTAGAATAGGAATTGCAGTATGAATGATACTCATGAGAGTTTTCGTTTTAAGTTAAGTATACCTACTAATGTTTGGGCTGAGTTATTTGTGTCAGTACCTTCCCTTCTACGAGTAATATCCAGTCTCAGGACAACATGTCGGCTACCATGATCTCCTAAACGCGATTCATTTGTGTTAGTTTTTAGTAAAACATCCCACTTTGTCGCTTACCATAAAGACGAGATGTACTTGTGTCTTCATATGAATAAACCGACAAAGCGGCTTTATGGCAAACGACAAAGTGGGACATTCTACTAAACTCACACAAATTTTAGGTTTATCTTGTCAGTTTTTGTTATTCTATGAAACACATTGCGATTCGGTTTAGGTCCTAAACTGATTCGCATTAGTAAATCGTGGAAGCCCCCCACGGCACCTACACAAGAAATCCAGAAAACTAATAATCCGCTAACCCTCACGCAAAGGCCTTAAACTCGCTTATCGCCTCACGCTGCAAACAGCCGAACCCGTCTTAGACATTTCCTGCAACTGACCAATGCCTTAGGCATACCTTCTACACCTACACCATGCCATTATAAACCTTAACCCCTTTTGATAAACCACTCATAATCCGCAGGAAGACGTCTTAGCATCGTGTGTTGTTGTAATTACTCCAATTGCAGCTACATCAAGCTATTCTAAACTTTAGCACTTCAGGATAAAGAGGTTTGAAGATGCAAGGAGATGGGGTTGTAATTAGTTGGACACAGGCAGGTCAAAGGGGCGGAAGTGGAAGTCTTGGAGACCGGAAGTGCCGTCGTTTGAGGGCTACGGCTGCGTGTTCCGATGGCCGTTTACGGTCGAAGGAGTCTGCCATGGACAGTAATTTCATATATACAAACTTTACTGAGATGTGCCTTGTCATTAACAACGTAGGGTATCTTGTGTCGTATTCGATTAGTTTCCTTAATCAACCGACTTCAAAAAAGGAGGAGGTTCTAAATACGACTGTATGGTTCAGAACTTCCGACAGGGTAAACCGATAGTTATTTTGACCGATGATTGATATTTGAATCTTCTCGTTCTTCGTCTTTTTGTCTTTTGGTTGTCACTTTTGTCAGTGTCCGTAGCTTAGTTGGTAGTGACCCTGCCTAAAGTTGGGGGTTCCGGGTTCAAATCCCGGCGAGGGCATTATTTGTGTATTTATTTTTCACAAATACTTGCTCCTTGGTCGTGGCTGGTCTTTAAGTAGCTATTTATATAACAGACCAAGCGATGATATTTAAGGTATATAATATATCGTCGCTTGGTACCCACGTGAACTACAAGCCACTCAAATAATATTGAGCTTACCGTGGGATTAGGTAGATTTGTTTGACTTCTTACACAAACCAACCTAGTCCTACTACGGTAAGCTCAATTAAGGCTTGTGATGCTAGGCGACGATATATATAATAGATAGATACATATAGATACTTAAATACAAAGCCAGCCATGACCAAGGTACAAATATTTGTGATAAATGAATACACAAATAATGCCCTCTCCGGGATTCGAACCCGGAACCTCCAGCTTCGTAGGCAGGGTCACTACCAACTAGGCTACGGAGGCTGACAAAAGATGTCACAAGATATTTAAATTTTATATAGGTACTTGTTTCAGCTCACAATTGTGGCGCCGTGGGCGACGGAGACGGATGCAATCAGCGCACCTTGCGTCTGCGCATAAATCTGCATCTACGGAATAGGACAATCTGTAAAGATTAGATGCTAGGAGACGAATGGAAGGTAAATAAGTGTACGACCTACCTGCATATCCTAGTTCCTACTTACCATACAACATACAGCAAATTCTAACAAGTAAAGGACAACATATCAAGAACGATGCAAAAATAATTCGAGTAGGTATCATCATTCACCCTATATCTAAAATTGGCCGACTCTTCACGGACTAGGTTATCAAAAATGAGCAAGCCGTTTTTCAGACATGTGCTTAATGACATAATTCACAGGTCTCTTGTCACCATCAATGTATCTTCTCGAGCAGTAGGCTTTATCAGATATAATCAGAGATAACAGTAAGAGACCTGGTATTTCTTTGGTTTCTTGGAGCATGGGACTGATCGGACGTTGGTGTGAGCTTCTTGAGACACCGTCCTATTTTCAACGAATTACATTTAGCTGAAGATACCGAATTTCTAAAACGTAGTCAATATGTCCGGGACACACTAGCTAATGTCAACATAATTTCTAAATATCAAATGTTATACTTACCAATGAAAATTCACTAAGTCTCTGATATGCTTTTACAGGCAAACATGGCAGCTTTAGATAAAAAAGGGGTTTTAGGACGTTAGGAAGTTATTAACTAGATGAGATGAGAGTATTATACAGGGTGTTACACGAGTCACTGAAAACCTTGAACGGGGTGATTCAGTAGGCTATACTGAACAACTTTTACTATGGGGCGAATCACGATATCTAAAAAAATATTGTCTTTTTCATACATTTTGACCGATCGATCACGACGTTTTGTATGAAAGAGCCAAATGTTATTTTGAGATTTATGCGTTGGCTCCTTATAGTAAAAGTTGTTCAGTATAAGCAACCAAATCACCCCGTTCAAGGTTTTCAGCAGCTCAAACACATCTACCTACGTAATGACAACATTTTGTTCCAGGTTTGAGAAAAGCAATTGCTCACAAAACTCTCTGCCCAATGTCCACTGGCCATTTCACCCCTTACCTTTTACGTCCCTCCTTAATTCAATTCAAATTTTAATCACAACAGCAAATGTAGTTGACACTAACTCCGAGCGGGAGTTATGGGCGATTAAGAAATTGTTCTCAGGCGCCGGTATTTGCGTTAAGTTTCCGTGTGTGTACTGCCCAGTGCCTACCCTGTATACAGGGTGTGGAAAGACTGAGCGTATTGGTAATAATATAAAAAAATCAGGACAAGATGGTGCTTTTTTGCGCGCTAGTGCGAGATTTGGTAGTGGTATACTTTATGTCTGCGCCGTGTGGTGACGGCAATAAGAATACATGTGTCACCACCCCAACTCCTCTTGCGGGTGTCGTAAGAGTCGACTAAGGGATTAAAGTGTCACTGAACCATTATTTGATAAAAGATTGATAATGAGGCAGCAGCGTCATCATAGTGGACACATTACTGCGATCGCCAATCCGCTTGCCCAGCGTGGCGATTATGGGTATTTTCCTTCTTATGCGTTTATACGTATAGTTAATAGGAGAAGCCTACGTCCAGCAGTGGACTATCATAGGTTGATAATGATGATGATGATGATACTTTATGTGAGGTCGAAAATTTAGGATGGACATCTGTATTGAATAGCGTCGTATGTCTGTATCGAAAACACGGCCATATATTCATAATTGATTGGACTTTCACGCCACTACTTACGTACAACTCTACTTACATACATGATAAAAACGTGTCGCAAAATTGGTTTAACCATTTTGTCATAATCTTTAATAGGCTTACCTAGTCGTACCTGTTCTTTAAGTAATATAAAGGCATCGTTATTATACATTTCAGTAGACAGTATTAGTTAACCTACTGAATTGATTTACATACCAACACACGCTGTATAGTCAGAAGTAACTCTTATACAAAGTCAGGGGTCGGTAACGACGGCGCAAAGTGTTTTGAGCCCGTCTTAGGTAAACTGACCGCGGCTGCCCACCCCTGCCCGGCACTTTAGACATTCCCGCTATTCTGGTGCGAAATGAGTTTAAATTGAAAGAACAGAACGGAGATTACTTGTAGGAAGTCAGGGGTCGGCAACGTATTATAGGTGTTTAGAGCGTCTTAGGTAAATTAATGGGCCGGTTGGTCGGTATGTTTTCCTTTAGTATTGCACTGTTGTTGTGCTGTATATAAGTGCATTCAACAGCGATTTACTATATGTGCGTATATTATGCGTGCTATATTATTTTAAAAGTGCCTACTCCTATTTAAGTCGTATTCCTTGAATACGACTCAAATACCTTGAAGGTACTTTTCTTTTATAGGAACAATATTCTGATGATCTTTTCAAACTAAAAGAATTTAAAAAAGTCCAAAGGGATCTCTTACCACTACGATTTTTTACGATTTTTTCAGTCATTGCGTAAAAAACTTATGCCAATGGCTTCATACATTGTTTTTTTATTTAAAAAAATACATCACGCTATATCTGGTAACTATTACATTTTCAATTGGTGCCGCAGTAGGTATCGCCTACTTACATTATATTTGACTGAACGGACTTTCCTTATCCCAAATTATATCCTTCAGTGTACCAAGAAGGGGGATAGATTAGACTGAAATCAAAGCTAACCAATGTATCGATAACGTGATTATACCTACGAAGTTGGAGTGCACCTCGTGAGCAAACTCAGCGAAGATCCAAAATAGATTAAATAGCAAATTGTAAACTCTGCCGCACGGGCCGGATTAGCCCACAGCTTAATTATATTCAGTATAAGAACTCCTAAGGGACGTCTTAAGAGAGATATTATAATGTCTGTCAGAGTGCATATATATTATATGCACTCCGACAGACGTCGGGCCTAGTCGAGTTTTTGCTGGACTTTTCTCAGCTTGGCTCTCTCTCCCTGCGGTCCGACGACCTTCAGTCATGAAGGAACTCATGACTTAAGGTAGTGATTATTTTGTCTATATATTAAAAGATTAAACTAAAACAAGTCGTAGTAAAAGTAGTAGCTAAAGTTAAACAGCGATAAAACTAGCAAAAAAAATGAAAAAAACTATGTCCAAATAGCCTTAGACCCTATTCGTAGAGTGGTGTTTAAATTGCCGAGCTAACCTTGACTTGTAAGTGAACAACCTGTCGGGTTGATTTCATAGTGTAGTAGAGCGAAACCAACTTATCAGTAATGAAACGATGTGAAATTGATGGAAATACTCGGAATGTTCTAAATGCTGCTTGCGTTGAAATCGGTGATTTGACTCTGTAGTAGGTGAAGAACGGAAAAAATACTACGGGTTCTTGAGTTCGGAATTCATTTAAATATCTTTTAGTCTAAAAATCCAGATCCAGAGATGAAACCTAAGCTAACCTAACGTATAATCCATGGCCACAAGGAATAATGGTGGTTTAGATAGTCCAAGTCAAAGTACTGACAGCTCTGCCAGTACCGTGCCAGCACGCAAATATATGAGCAAGTTGCACCAAGTTGTACAAGTTGTGACCACGAGTCCGGCAAGTAGCGGGGCGAGCTGCTCGCACGTAATTATTGATGAGACGAGACGAGATAGGCTTCGCTATTCTTGTTACTGGGTTACTTGGGATAATTTTGTATAGAATGTGTGGCTACAAATCTCTAGGTTGTTGGTTAGGAATTTAACTGATTATCTTAGAACTAATTGTGAAAACACACGTCAAATTATTTATTAACTAAATATTTTGATTTGTTATTTTATTTTTTCCCCAGTAGTCACACTACTTAATACTATATAATAAATTATAAATATCGAATGTCATATACCACATAATGTTACAGTATGGTCAAAGGCGCCTAGCCTTGTAAGGGATTGCATATACCCGAGAAAATTGACTGGTGGTTGCTAAGACCAAGCGGTGCAGGCATTAGCCGCGAAAGCTGAACACGTGGGTTCGATTCCCATCTCGGACGTTGGTGATCTTGGTCGTTTTCTCTTCGGTATATGACATCCAATATTTATAATTGATTGTTTTAGATTTGCAGCAAGCGTGATTAATTATTCACAGACTTTGGTACGGGGTACTCGTATTTTTACCGTGTCATGTACTGTCTGAATTGGATAGGTATAGTTCCCAATGTTTGGGTTACTCCATGATGATGGTATTTGCAATTGGTACTCATAGTATGTTTTCGTCAGTCATTGATGTTTTATGTGTATCTATTTCTTTATTATACGTAATTATGTATGGTTTTAGTGCAGCACGAGCCTTAAATCAGCTTACTATGTGATCATTCGATTTGTGTAGGAATGTCCCATGAAATTTTATAAATCAATTTCATAGGCAAATCTTACACAAGTCGACCTAGTCCCACGGTAAGCTCAATTAAAGTTTGTGTTTCGGGTATTATTAAGTGACAATACGTGAAATAAATAAATATTTATATGTACCTATAAATACATAGAAAATATCAATAAGATAAACAGTTTTTTTTGGAAAACACAAACAATATTTTATATACCTACCTAATGGAAAGATACATAATTATATTACAGTGTTAATCAATTACGTCATAACAGCCATGACCAAAAAAACAAATATAAAGATGAACACAAAAAAATACCCTCCACAGCTTTTCAGGCAGGGTTTTATATATACCATCACATCACAAATACTCTACGAAACGTCTTCAGTACATTACCAAATCTCGATACCCGATCGTAATAGCGTTGCATCATAAACTAAGCGATAACATGTCCCATCACCGCTGTAACATTAAATCCCTTGATTACTTCCAGTTGGGAACTATTTGTACCTTCCCTTCCACCTATCTTAATATTCAATTCCGACATTACAGAGGAGTATTGTTTACTGTTGGCGCACCTTACACAATGCAGACAAGAACAGTAGGTTTGCGATGAATTTTGGATGGAGTGTTCTACAGTGTGTTGGCACGATACTGGCTTTTTAGCCAAATCGTGAGCATTATTTGAGTCAATATTCTAATTTTAATAGTACATTACTGCAGACGCCGGGAAAGATGGGCTTATCGGCTGACTAGGTATGGACGGCCGAACGTAGTGAGACCGGATAGTGATACGAAGCCGGTAAGCCCATTTCACGGCGAGGCATGTATAGTGCTTTTCTCAAACATATGCAATGAAATAAAAAAATACGACAACCAAAAAAACAGAATTTAGCTGTTAAGCCTGTTCATGAAAACCGACAACATATTTAAAAAAAATTACTTACCGGCCTAGGCCGTTAAATTCGTATGAAAATCCTTTACTATTATCTCGAGGTCATCCGCCTGCAACGTCATACTTAAAAGCCTATTATGACGAACATAATGACAACATCTAGTAATAAAAAACCGGCCAAGTGCGAGTCTATGGAATTACGTCAACGTCAATCAATTTTTTCTCTTGTAAATATTTACCTGATTTTATTATTTAAATTACAGTTTTAGCTATTTTATTGTGCTTAAACGAACAATATGGCTCTGCCAGTAAAGTGCAATAAATGCAGTTCAGTGCCGCTAAGAAATTATTTAGATTGTTTTTCATGTCAATATCGCTACTGCCTCGACTGCCTGGAACGAATAGGCGTTAGTTTTAAGCGGTTTTCGCTCATGACGACTGAAAATAAAGCAACCTGGAAGTGCAGTTATTGTTACAGTTCCGCGAAACCAAACCTTACCAATAAATGCAATATAGCCCTAATGTCATCGCCGGAACCAAGCACCAGTAACGCTCCGCCTTCTTCAAAGAATGAAGCGGACCAAGGTAAGGCTGATAACATCACAAAACGACGAGAGCGATCGCAAAATTTCCTAAATACAACCCTGCAGTACGGTAATGAGAGTTTCCGGGACGACGTCATGTACTTTGAAACTATAAGATCAATCGTACGCCAGGAAATCGATGATTCCTATAGCGAACGCCTGGCTGAAACCATTAGTAAAAAAGTATCAGAACAGCTATCATTAAACGTTATTCGGAATAATATACCACAATTAACAAACAAGCAACCCACTGACTCCCCTGCCTCGCAACCTGCACTACAACAATTATCGGAGGCTAATGCGCATAAGTCCACGCCTGCGCATCTAGAAATCCTGCTACTTCGTGAACAGATTACGTGCTTGACAGAGGAATTGGCTAGTGCAGTTGCTGCAATAGGCAACTATCAGTCTGATCTTTCCGCATGCATGATTAGGATTGAAGAAATGAGTCTAAAGCTTGCAGCGTCAGAACGCCCAAACAAATCCTGTAGTCCTGCCTCCCACACAACAGATCCGATTGTGAACCCTAAAACAACGCGTGAGTCAAAGCAAAATAGGGGAAAGAAAAACCCCAAGGACTTTGATACAGTTATTACCGCGGATACGTTGCCCGGTACTTCATCTGAGGTAATATTAGTCGATTGCCAGCCCAAAATTCCCTCGCCAAATAATAACTCCAACCCACTAAACATAATCCATGAAAACCCTGCTGAAAGTGACAACTTGTCCTCTAATGATGATGAAGACTCAACGAGTGGCCCATGGAATCTGCATCAACCAAAAAATAAGAAAAAACGTTTGACAAGAGAACGTGGCACTGGGCACTTGGCAAGCATTGATGAAGGTTCAAAAATCAAGAGAAATTACTCAGTGTGGTGCACGGCGGGCCCTGACGTAACATCGCTGAAGGCAGTGGAGCAAAGGAAGCATTTGCATTTGTGGAACATGTTATCTGGAGCTGACGATATCCATGAGTACCTAAAAACTCTGTGTCCTGAGGGTAGCTGTACTGTAGAAGAGCTGAACCCTAAAGGTGAATATAAATCCTTTAAAATTGGAGTCCCTGTCGCATATTTCGACAAATGTCTATCTGCCGGCGTGTGGCCTTGTAACGCTAGAGTTAAAGAGTGGTTTTTTCGAAGATACGCTGAGCTCAAGAAACAGTAAACATGCCGTCAGTGCAAACCAGTCATCAGCACATTTCGCAAATCAGCAATCCATGCACATGATATATCAAAATGTTCGAGGTCTTAATACGAAGCTCAAACATTTTAGACAGAACTTCGTTACAACAGGCAGTGACGTGATTGCGCTTACGGAATCCTTTCTCACGGGCTCCGTTGACGACTCGGAAATAGTCTCCGGAAGTTGGTGCTTACTGAGACGCGATAGAGCAACTGGAGCTCGTGGTGGAGGAGTGCTTCTCGCCTGTCGACCGGATATCAAAATGACCAGGCGCATCGAGTTGGAGACAGTGAACGGTGAAGATCTCTGGGCCTCTTTGCGTATCGGTGGAACTTGCTTGCATTTATGCGTAGTGTATATTCATCCTAGAGCAACTGATAATATGTATATGCAGTTTTTTCAAAAGGTGGAATCCGTAATCGAATCACTTGACGATAATGTTGTTATCGTAGGTGACCTCAATCTAAACCCTCTGTATACATCTCAGAAAATCTTACAATATTATTCTTATTTTTTATCCGCTTGTGGGTTGAGTGAGAAGAATGAAATAGAGAATATGTATGGAGGTAAGCTTGATGTAGTGCTTGTGACAGAACGCGTCCAAAGTGCCGTTGTTATGGAGATTGTGGGGGGCGGACTTGTTCCGCATCGCGATGCATACCACCCTCCACTAGATATTGCTTTCCACCTCATTTTTAATAAAAAAGGTCCCATAGCTGAATACCTAGCTCCAAGTAATGTTGACAGTGAGCTAGATTGGAATTTTGCGAAAGGCGACTACGGCCTACTGTATCACCTCATATCCGAAGTAACCTGGCAAGAGGTGTTAAATACTCAAAATGTCGATAAAGCAGTAGATTTATTTTATAATATTTTATATTACATTTTTGATGTTGCAGTACCCCGGAGGGCGCGCTCAAAAAAATCTACTAGACGTTATCCGATCTGGTTTACTAGTGAAATAATTAAAAAAATAGTACGCAAAGCTAAGTTACACCGTGAATGGAAACGTACATGTTGTGTGTCCGTTTATAGAGAATTCTCGAATCTGCGGTCTGATATAAAACTTCAGCTGATTAATGCCTACGATGCTTATATGAACGACCTTCAAGCCAATATTGGCCGCGACCCTTGTGCTTTTTGGAAACATGTGGGGTCCTTAAAGTCAAAAGGTGGCTTTGAAGCTCGTGTTAAGTATAGCGGAGTAGAATATGCTGGTAAGGATGCAGCTGACGCTTTTGCGAATTACTTCGCGAGTGTATTCCTGCCCAGCGCCCCCTTGCTTGATCATAACACGGCCAATAGTAACGATGTATCAAATTCTGCAAACTTTGTCGACATAAACGGCATTACTCCTCAGGACGTGGAAGCAGCCATTAAGCGTTTGAAGCCGCGAAGTTCTGTAGGACCAGATAATATTCCTGCATATATAGTTAAGGGATGCATGGACTATTTTATATCCCCTATTTGTCACATTGTTAACTTATCTCTATCTACCGGGACGTATCCATGCAAGTGGAAGCTTACGCGTGTTAATCCTATACCTAAAACTAAAGACACTTCTTGCGTGGAAAACTACCGTCCCATAGCCGTTATGTCGTCTTGTGCAAAGGTGTTTGAATCTATTCTTCAAAAGTTGATTTCTCCTCAGATAAAACCATTTTTATGCGATTCGCAGCACGGCTTTAGAACAAACCGTTCAGTTGAGACCAATCTGTTAACTGTCTCTAGCATAATTTCTGAGTACATAGATAAAGGGAAGCAGGTGGACGTTCTATACTTAGACTTTAAAAAGGCGTTTGACCAGGTTGATAATGATGTCTTGCTCAATAAACTAGCTCGCATTGGTTTCACTCCCCGTCTTCTTAAATTATTTGCTAGCTATATGCAGAACAGGCGGCAATTTGTCAAGCACGGGTGCTTTGTATCTCCCACGTATCCAACACGATCAGGCGTCAGTCAGGGCTCTATTCTTGGCCCGCTTTTATTTGGACTCATGATTAATGACCTTCGAATCTGTAATAAAACGGTCAACATGTCTCCTCTATGCGGATGATGTAAAACTAATTAGTGGTATTGAGGAATTCGCAGATTGCGAGGCAATGCAGACGGACATAGAGGCTGTGGTCAATTGGAGTGTCGTAAATAAGTTATCATTCAACTCTTCTAAATGCTATGTCTTGTCCTATACTCGCTCACAGAAACCGTTACACGCCCAGTACATACTGGGGTCCGAAATTATAACCCGCGTAAATGTAATAAAAGACCTCGGTGTCCTCTTTGATGCCAAACTAACCTTTCGTGATCACATTGAAGCCCTAGCTACCAACTGTTTTAAGAGGCTGGGATTCATCGTAAGGAATGCCCGTGACTTTACCAATCCAAAGGCAATTAAATTACTGTACACGGCCCTTGTTCGGAGTAAGCTAGAAACTGCCAGTATAATTTGGAGTCCCACTGAGAGCACGTATGCTTTGTTGCTAGAAAAAGTACAAAAAGCATTCCTAAGGTTCCTGTACAAAAGAGTTTACAAATACTACCCGTTTTTATACCCTACTAAATTCTTGTAAGGATGTCTAGGATTCAACTCTTTGCAAGTGAGGCGTGACTACAATCTTTTGGTAGTAGCTTGTAGAATTTTGCGTGGAGATTCCGACTGCCCTGAGCTAGTGGCACAGGTAGTGCGGCTGTCTATACCTTTTCTGCCTAAGCAAGATCTTAGGCCTAGAAACCATATCCTTCTTGCGATTCCAACATCGCGTACTGTGGCTCGCCAAAGATCTCCTCTTATTCGAGCTCTAAGGTTTTTGAACGCGCTTCTGTCATGGGCACCTGAATGTGATCTGTTCGCAAGCCGATGGGCAAATGTGTGTAGCGTATGTCTGAAGTACTGCGAGGTAATGGATGATAGTGGTATATTGTAATGAAGTATCTAATATCGTGTAATTTAAAATGTACAGTGCTTTAGTTTATACTGTCATACTGTATATTTTTTTTTTTGAATAAATAATAATTTCATTGCATGTTTGAGAAAAAGTAAATAAACTTTTTAAGATAAGTTAAGTTTGAAGTAGGTACTTTAAAATGAATTGTTAATTTGCACTTGACGATGACAGATTGCAGCCACTCGTAATGTTTGACAACTAAGCAGTACACGCCTTACATTGATTGTTCGGAGGAAATGAACTTAAATGTACGGTCAAATTAAATATTTCTCAAATGTCAATACTTGAAAACGATTGCTAGTACTTAATGCGTATTATTATTTTTTGTAAAAGCCTGGGGCATAGTAGCACACTGTAAGTAGTTCATAATACATCTACCGACTTAAAAAAAAGCAGGAGGTTCTCAATTCGACTTAACCTACCTTACTACCTTAATGTAATTTGAGTTACTAACTAAGTTGTTCAAAGCAATAGGTACAGATATTGTGGATCCCATTTGCACACCATATGTTCCCAGCAGTGGGCAGGGATCATATTATGGGTCTATTAATGTAGGTACCAGGTTATGATCGCCCAATTATTGTATAAGTTCGGCCGTTAGCCGAGTGGGAAGGGGCCAGCATTGGGCAGGGTGAGTGATATGGACCTACTGTACCCATATCCACTACGTCAGGGTGTAATCTCCAAGTTATTGTGTAAGTTAGGCCGTTAGCGAGTGGGAACAGCCCACCAGTGGGCACAGGTAATAACGCGCATTCCCTAATCTTGGACTTTAGTAACGTCGTTAGCGAGATGAACAAAGTTGGTTGAATTGCAGTTTTCACTTATTCAATGAGGTATGTTAGTTCACACATTGTTCATTATGGAATTTTTGAAATTTAAATCACGTATAACTATTAATTAAATTAACAATATATTGAGTCACCTATAGACCACGAACCCTGAAAGTCTTCGAAACGTCGGGGTATAACCCGTTGTAATAGTTATTTTATAAGTAGGTACCTAGGTATAAAGTTTTATTTTAACTAGTTGGTGGCCAAAACTCACGAGTTTTTGTGAAGCTATTTATGCTTGAAAAAAAATTAACACCGCACTTTGCAACTACATAATATCTATTTTTAACCAGGGAAAAGGCATTTCCACGGTAACACACATCGGATTTATAACTCAGTTCTACACGCATAATTATCTATTGTGATCTCTTACTTCCCACTCATAATCCCTTCTTACCCCACCATTAAAACCCTTAAGACGAACATTGAAATGACTTGTTCTTTTCACCCCAACGTGTAACAAATTTATTACCCCGGGTGAAGGGGCACACAAAAGATGCGCTTGAAGAATGGGCCAGCCTATTTAACAAAACGACCTAACTCACCCCGTTTTAAACGCACTTGAGTCATTTTACAAAGTAGTAAAACTGACTCTTTCAGTGCATTTTTGGCTAATGACAGAGTTTGATCATTAGTTTGGCTTAGTCTTTTGTTAGAAACAATGGGTTTGCAAGAAAAGTATCTAAGTACGGAATAAATATTAGTTTTTTTCAGTGTTTGGGAAATTGCATGGTCATTGAGAAAAACGATTGTCGAATTATTTGATATTCTTATTTTTATTACAAATTGAAATAATGAAAAAAAAGACTGCATTATCTCCTCTCATCTACTCAAAGGTTAAGCGGAAGAGATCCTTTGAAGGGATAAGTTCGCCTTTGTACATGCCTTTTACTTACATGAATTTAATGTTTTGTTTTTGTAACAACACAGAGTTTTACTACTACTACTACTTTGTGTGAAAAATAGAGTGTGTGGCCTTTAACACGGGAGAATAATGAAATGAGTGACTCCTTAGACTATCGGCAATAATCCTGTAAAGGTCCCGGTGTTTCAAAGTGGTTCGGAAGATTCAGAAGACAAAGTTCGGAGATATTGTCATTCAAAGTTATGGACCTTTAGTACTGGATCTTGGCATCACGATGTCGTAGCTTGTCAGTCGCAAGACATCTTGATAGTATACCAGGTACGAAGTCATAACAATAATTTTGTTTTTATTTTTACACTAATTTGTTACGGTTTTAAAAAAAATTTGTACATTTTTCAATTATTCAAAAATGATAAGTTATTGATAACTTTTAATTCAAGTAAATGAACACATAATAATGAAAAATACATGAACAAAAAATTACAAAAAAAAGTTTTTTTTTTTAAATTACAATATGTGGAAATTATTGTTGATCAGCTTATTAATGCACCGTTTAAATTTTCTCCCCAGTTGTAGGCCACACACTGTATATGTATGTTATGAGTTCAAAACGTTGTAAATCTCAAACGTTTATAATACTAAGTAGGTATCTAGTTTTTTTTTTGCAAAGAAAATAAGTGGTTCATACTGTGATAAGTCTTGAAATGCCTAAAATACTGCGACATTTTATTCTATCCCACTGTAAAGTTTCAAATATTTTGTGAACATCCACGAACTTAAATCCTAGAGAGGTTTCTCAGGGCGATGCCAAAGTGAGCTAAAATAAAAATCGTGTCCCCACTAAATTCGGCGAAACCTATAAGTTTAAGAAAGCCTCGGGCTGACAGGACCTTTAACTTAATCCCAACTTAAACTTAACATCTCACTTAGACCAGGAACTCAGCATAAAGGAGTCTCTAATAAACTTTGCCCTAACAAGCTTCTAAGTACGTTATTTAAGAGGCCATCACGTATGTACAGATAGGAATACAAAATGCCACAGCCTAAGAAATTCTTCACGACTTTGCAGTCTAAGACACGGTACGCAAAGTCCGATATGGGATCGGAATTTGTCTGTGTTGGATATGGACGTAGTGTGTACGTGTGTTGTCGCATCGACGATGTCCAAGTGCTGACCGTCTCAGCCTTAGGCATTCGAAGAAATTGTGTTCACGACATTGAGGGATGATTTTATGGAGAAGGCAACTTGGGAATTTGAATAAACACCTCAAATCACGCCTTTGTAATCTAGTTGTCATTATAGAGGTAGCGTTAATGTAGTAGCAATGTGCCAGATCCATGTTTTAGTTACTGAGGCGCTCAAGCGTGACCGAGCCGGTGGGCAGATTGCAAATAGCCCCGATTTCTACATTCTTCTTGAAGTTTTGGAATAGGTATTTTTTTTTTTATTATTTCATAATGGTTGAATAAATCCATGATTTTTATTGCATAATGGGTGAATAAATGATGAATTAATGATTTTCTGGCTCTGTAATAAGCAAATAAGTGTATGTTTTTATATTATATCATTTATATATGTTTTCTTATAAGTAAAAATAGTACATTGTGCATCTAGGGAGGTAAGTACGGAATTACTAACGAGAGTGTTAGAAGCCCGACGCCGTTAGGCGGAGGGTTTTTATGACTCGAGTTAGTATTCCGCTTACCGACCGTGATGCATACAATGTTTTTCATCACACTTGCCGACAAAAAATAAGTTTTAAGACATAATATCATGAAATGACGTACTGACATTTCTATTACTCCCTAGGGAATTTCACTTTTCTATTACTCCCGCTACGCACGTAAGCAATGGCGCGCTTAGACAGCAAGTGTGATGAAAAAGATTTTATTGTGTTGAATCAAATTACTGAGAAATTTAGATTAATAAATAGAATTTCTGATTTATATCATATCTATTACAATTGTCTTGTGATTTCTCCTAGAAAAAAAAAGATTACTAGTAATCGGAACTGTAGGTGCAAAACTTTAACAAAACTTTAAAATTAACATAATTATGTAAACACGCCAAGAAAATACAAATGTAATTGAAAAATCAGTATCCAATTTTATTGCCTATCTCGGAATATTGAACTTACAATGTTTGGGTGTGTGGAGTACATACATGTACTTCATGGACGTATGTGCTCTTTCATGTCCACTTGAGAAGTTTTGTTAAAGTTTTGCACCCAAAGTTCCGAACACTAGTGATTACAGGGTTAAAAATAATATTCCTGGCTACAAATTAAAACATAGTGTATTTGTTTTGATGGTCTATTTTTTACTAATACGAAGTGACTCTCCATTCCACTCTACACTCGTCGTAGATCAGTGATTGTCGGTGCTCGCCCAACTTCAGAATTGGAGCAACGTCACACGACTGCACGGACCGACGTCCACATTCACTGCACTCAAACGTCTGCTAAAACATCAAGAAGTAGCTGAATTCACCAACTTAAGTCTGTATTTTACTTAGCCGTGTAGTGACAGCAGTAAAATACATTTGTCACTACTCCGATTCTGTCTGCAGGTGTCGATTAAGGGATTGAAGTGTGCATGACTGACCATTAATTTATTAAAGATTGATGATGGGTAGTAGCGTCATCACAGCGGACATGGACATACTTCTGCGTTCGCCTATCCACTTGCCCAGGATGGCGATTATAGGCTGTTCATATGCATAGGTAGAAGAGACCTATGTCCATCAGTGGATTGAGATTAGCTGATGATGTGATACGTGTATGCATTTTACTATTTATAGTAAAATATCTGATAAAATATAAGACAAATAATACCTAATTCGGTAGAAAAGTTAGGAGCTTGTATTCCATTGTTTTTTACCGTTATTAGTTTTCTTTAGTCGGTTTCTAGTATGATATTTTAAGCAATACAAGTAGGTTCATGAATTTCATGATAGTCTCGTGTTTATCATTTGATGTCACGGTTTAAAAAATATACAAGCGCAAAAGTGACGGGCACTTTTGCGTCGGGACCCAATCGGGACGGTTAAGATCGGTAGCTTCTTTTAAGGGTTTTTTTTATTTTACTTACAATGTTATTTTTTCAGATTTTGTTTGTAGTCAGTATTATTCCTAAGTAGTTTTTGTATTCGATTAAAAAAGTGCAAAACCAATATCACGATAAAAGTAAAAGTGGTGCCATCATAAACCGCCGGCGTGTATTTAATTATGTTCTGCAGTAACCTTTCGTCGGTAAATCGGGTTATCGCGCGGACATCCGTCCGATACGAGTTACCGGCGCCCGTGGCACCAATACCTCCACGTTAGGTATGTCTGGCAAACGTGCTGGATACGATTTTATTAATTAATAGCGACCAACCGAGGTAGGTGGGAAACCGGGGCTTCACACCGGTAAAATACTATTATTAAAACCTTCCACTTTAAAAGCACTCTACTAAAACAAACGCCTCAAAATCCACTGCGTAGTTTTAAAGATTCGCCTTGTTTGTCCCTTTCGGTCTTATCAATTATGTATATTATAAGAGCGAAAGGGACAAACAATACTTAGCGGCTTGCTTAGTTAGGGGACGTTTATGAATACCTAGAGCCTAAGCAGACTTAGGGACAGACAGCAGCGACAGTGACTTTGTTTTATACGAAGTGATAATATTGGGGCGCTAAAGTCCCACCAGAGAATGTGCGAGGATGTGTTTCCATACAAATGACACCTCCCTCGAGTAATTAATAGGTGTCATTTGTATGGAAACACATCCTCGCACATCTCTGGTACGCAGCCTTAAACGTGACTTTTGCATTCACATTATGAGCCTATTTCAGTTCATTGCTGGACAACGATCTCTCCTATTATCTACGAGTATGTTTGATTGTGTATGCACGCAGTAGGTAGGTAATGCCCATAATTACCACACTGGGCAAGCGGGTTCACTTCACAATCGCAGTACACGTCCACTATGATGACGCTGCTGCCCGTCATCAATCTTCAATTATTGAATGGTCAGTGACACTTCAACCCACGGAAAGAGTTGGGGTGACAAATGCATTCTTACTACTGTTACTACGTAGCACTATACTAACCCCCTTAATCATACACGTCTTCGAACTTAACAAGCCGATAGGTATCTGTTATGTATGCATACTACATGTAAGTTCTCTCAGTCAACTACGCTTGACAGGTGTTTGTCTTTTTCTAACTGTCTACTGTTTTGATGCTCATTCCTTAAATATATATATGGCTGTCAAGACGTATTTTTAATAATTCTCCAATAACCCCATATTGGCCTTGTGGTGACGGCAGTGAGAATACATTTGTCACCACCCCAACTCCTCCTGCGGGTATCGTAAGAGTTGACTAAGGGATTGAAGTGTCACTGACCATTATTTGATAAAAGATTGATGATGAGCAGCAGCGTCAGCCAATCCGCTTACCTAGCGTGGCGATTATGGGCATTTACCTCCTAATGCGTCTATACGCATAGTTAACAGGAGAGGCCTACGTCCAGCAGTGGACTATCATAGGCTGATGATGATGATGATGAACCCCATATTCCACAGTATTATTTGTCACTTTCGGTCTTATCAATAGCGATACGAATAGACGTTTATGAATAAGGGGGTAAGTTTCTCTGTGAGTAAACATACAGCTCATACTTTACATACGTTACTATCTCCTCGATTGCATGAAATTATTCCAGTATCGTACAAGTTCACGAACTAGCAATATCTATAAAAAGAGAATGTTATTCCTCGAACTCTAAATTGAGTTCACCCTCGCATACCTCAGAGTAATTTCCATGGCGAGCTATCCAATAATATTCCAAATTAAAACAATAAAATCCTGAGAGCAAACATATGGGAGTAGTCTTCGCAAACATCGATGCACGGAATCTGCAGGATGGGTGCATCTACGGAACTTACTGGTTATAAACTAAAAGAAATATACTTTACCTGTAATATATTGTAAAGTTTGTTTTTTGACAATAATTATAATTTTCCGAAAATAATAGAAAGTACTTTATTCAGGACGCTTAAAGTGCCTAGATAACAAAACTGCTTAAATAAATATAACATTTAATAAATATTTAAAAACATAACTGAAAAAGCTTCTTGACGCTAGTCTTTTGTGGAAGTACTTTATCGCCGACTGCATTTTCTTTTAAATAAATAAATATCTATTTTGGAAGATCTTACGCAAATCAATCTAGTCTCACAGTAAGCTCAATTAATGCTTGCATAACTTGCATTCGATTAACGACATAAATATCTGACCATGACCAGTGGGGTTAACACATAGTTACCTAAAGCAACAGAATTTTGCGGGGATATAGATTATCTATCCCTTTTTTATTAAAATAGCTAGCACCAATCATATGCTGAGCTTACCGATGAAAAAGCTTTAAAAAGCAGATGTCATATCCGATGTGCGTTAGATTTTTACTTGGAAACAGCAATTAAATTGATCAATGACACATTAAAAAATAGTTCTAAATATTCCTGTATATGTCGGATTACAGCATAACAACGTAATTATACAGCCATTTTTCGCTGGTACGTATAACGCCTATTAACCTGCGACCATATATAACATGGACGTCTAACGCCAACTCAAAAATGCCCCCAAAAGCAATTGTTCAATTGTGCCAAGATGGGCAGGACATAGCGCTTTTCTTAACACCGCGCATATTTCAGCGCAACATCTTTGACAAATGTTTATACAATATAGCCAATCAAAACTTTGATGGACCAATCACAACTATTTTTAAATGGCGGTTTACGTTTTTATAGGTTGACATTGAAATTCATTACCATGATGCATTGAAGAGGGGGTTACACTTGTCAACTAAAATTCAGATCCGTTTTTGAAAGGCAATTTAGTATGGCGTGCGGCTTCCATGTTTTATCTGTTCGTAGCTATTAACTCAATTAAGTTGTAAACTCCAAATCTCGGAATTTCCCAAGATTCACCCACAGCAAGCGAGCTGGTACCTGCTCCCGATAAATCAATATCGGAGCTTGTTAGCAAGTTTATCCCGAGATGCTGCGAGTATGCAGCGGGCTGCACAGTGGGCTGTTACTATTGGGCTTAAGCGGACAAAAAAATTGGATTTCTTATTATTATTAATCGATGAAGAAAAATTATACAATAGGCAGCAAAGTAAATTACGACATAAAAAATAAAAATAACGACAGTAAAAAGTGCTGTAAAGTATTCTGAAATAATCATTTACTATTAGGTCATCGTGAAATAAAATAGTTGTCCTATTTTAATGATTTGCTTCCAAATTGTGTTATGGATATTCACAATACATATAGGTGAAGTAATATAACTTAAAACATGAACAGATTTTTATAAATAAATTGGGTTCCTTTCATGTTTAAGGATACTGTCCCGCTTTGAAAACTATTTTCCACAGATTGTATTATTGAAATTGTTAGATGAATTTACAGGTAGGTACCCCATATAATGTGAAAGAATATCTGTGTTTACAAATACAAATTATTTATTGATTGAAAGTGAGTTACAAATGGTGATAGGGTTACATTTTGGTTATATCACAATCAGCCAGAGTGTGGCATACAATTTTACTCTGAAATTTGACTCTGAATATGCAACTGAGAAAAAAAAATATGGAGGAAAATAATCTAAGTATGTACAGCTCACAGCCAAGCAACAAATACTACTATGCTTTTTTATGTCACTAGAAAAACATTACAATTTATTTTTGTCCAGCTTGTACATGACAATCGCCCACTGTGCGGCCGCACATCCGCCCGAGGCCCGCGTGCCTCAACCTAATTTGTATTGATTAAAAATTTTCCACATAGTTCGGCCCCACTACCCTATAACTCGGGTCGCTGACCGCTAGTTGGGATCTTCATATTTCTTTGGCCTTATTTTGTCTTGACTTATTTTTGACGGTATTCAGATTACGTACTCATGCACAATTATTTTTTTATTGTTTTATATTATAAAGTAATGCTGGTCAAGTATAAACTGGATATGCTAATTGAATTTTATCTTTTAGTGAAAATTACCATTTAATAGTATGGCCGCTCTGGCCTGCCAGCTTGCCAGTAGATAAAGGCGGATTTTTTTTCTATTGGCATTTAACGCTTAGCGCCAATTTTTTTAAAGTGCCACTTTTTTCCACTAAAGTAGAAAAGCTGTATTGTTTTAACATAATATGTATTACGTATACCTATTTAGTGCCAATGCAAAATAAAAGTATGAATACGTACGAAGGAAATAATGGAAAGGAAATTATACCTATACTTCATTTGGAGAAATCTTGTAGAAAATACACGATTTTGAAAATAATACAAAATATTTAAATCTGAATGAATATTCACGTGTTAGCTGTTAGACTGTAATTCGCATTTTATTACTATTCAGCTCACAAAACGAGCATGAGAGTAAACAAAACAGCGGATTCTCAATATTATTATTAGAGCTTACAGACTATAGCTAGCTTTACGTATTCCGATCAAATCGCTTTGTTTTTTTACCGTTCGAAACATTTCCCGCAGCAATCTCTCAAGTGGAGGACAATAAAACAAGGCCCGGCCATAAACAGGCGTAAACAAGGTGGATGGGCCGCTAACTGTTGTGGCCGAATAATGCGTGCTCTTCATATTTTGCTGGAGGTAAACATGGGAAAAGTAACATAGGGACAGTAGGCGAAGACTTGCTTTCTTAGAGACTTTTGCCTGATGGTTTGTAAATTAACAGAAAAATAAATCGCAGCAATTTGTGGAATAAAATACGGCCTGGGTTGCGTTGCTATATAGCTTGAGGCTGTTAAATGTTGTGGCCGAATAATGCGTGCTCTTCATATTTTGCTGGAGGTAAACATGGGACACGTAACATAGGGACAGCAGGCTATGACTTGTTTTCTTAGAGACTTTTGCCTGATGGCTTGTAAATGTACAGAAATATCTTGAATAAAATACAGCCTGGGTTGCGTTGCTAAAATTTGCGAAATTGTTCTCTAGCTTGAAGCTGTTAAATTTTTAGGTCAAATAGCGTGTTTTTCATATTATTTTTTACTGGATATGTAGGTAAACATGGGAGAATAAATATGGAGAAAGCTTATCGAACACATGATTTTTTACAAAATTTTACTTGATAGATGTGGCTCTATCTATTCTATCAGCGGTGGGCTAAGTTAGCAACGGAGTGGGTGCCACGAAATGCGCGGCGACGACGCGGCAGGCCCAGACGGAGATGGCGGGACGATCTGGATGCATATTTAAACGACTGGCAAGAGATCGCGCTAAACCGGGAGAATTGGATGACAAAGGGGGAGGCCTTTGCCCAGCAGTGGGACACTCTAATGGCTTCGTAATAATAATAATAAAGCCGCAGGGCAGCTTGTGGCGAGCTGTTGGGGAGTAACGACCCCACGGACCCGAGTGCTCCCGAGAGTCGGTCAGGGTCCCCGCCTCCGGCGTGTCTTCGTCGGTCGGAGTAACCCCAAGGGGACCCGTAGGACTCTCAGCTCTGGCTTGCCTTAACTGGCCGTCCAGAGAGGAGTCGTCAGAGCTATACGCTCCAGGGGTGGAAGTGTAAATTTGCGTAAGTCGCGAGTTGGTGCAGCGGCCGTCAAGCCACTGCGCAGAACACGGTGTACACCTCTCTACACTCCTGAGCCGCCTACACCGGTGTTGCCCCTGGCTGTCTCTTGTGACTGCATTTACGGGGGCCCATCTAGTCGGCGGCGAGTCACCGCCTGCCTCGATAGCAAAGAGAAATCATTGTTATGGCAGGTGTTCGGACCTCTTTTCTATAGTTCCATTTCTGATCCATCCATCCTCCATCACCATAGCCCATTAGTCTTTTCCATTACTTCTCAATAGTCTCTATACGCCTGCTGGGACCGGTTTACGGATATCTATTGATGTGCCCGTGAATGGGTTGCAGCAGGTGTACAACACAGCAAAATTCTCCAAAGGGCCTCTACGTGTTGGATCTGTATCCCCGCGCAAGCCTATCAAAAAACCGGTATTTGTAAGCCCGTGATTCCCAAGGAGATACAAACATAATAAATAATAATAATAATGAGCGCTTTTTCAGCCGGCTCACAAAAGTACTTAACAGTCTTTTGTCAGGAGGCAACAAAGTGCGCGCCTTCAACGCTTGGGTAATGCCCATACTCACATACTCCTTTGGCGTACTAAGGTGGACTCAGACCGAGCTGGACGCCCTGGATCGAAGGGTCCGTACACTGCTTACCACACATCGAATGCTACACCCGCGCTCATCAGTTATGAGATTGTACATCCCGCGGAAGTGTGGGGGCCGCGGCTTCCTAAATGCCAAAAACCTTCACAACCACGAGGTGTACAATCTCAGAAACTATTTTCTTAACAATGAGTGCGGGATGCATCGTGATGTGGTGGCAGTGGACCGGAACCTCACGCCGCTCTCCTTGGCAAAAGAGAACTGGCGCAGACCTGTGGTACTAAGCACCGAGGACCGCAAGGCGGTATGGAAGAGCAAGGAGCTACACGGGCGGTTCTACAAAGCCCTCACGGGACCTGACGTAGATCTGCTCGCGTCGGTGAACTGGCTACGATTCGGGGACCTCTTCGGGGAAACCGAGGGTTTTGCCTGTGCAATTGCTGACGAGGTTATCATGACGAATAACTACCGGAAATATATCCTGAAGGACGGTACGGTCGACATCTGTCGGGCATGCCGTCGTCCCGGTGAGTCACTCAGGCATATTATTTCCGGTTGTTCTCAGATTGCTAACACCGAGTACTTGCACAGACATAACCTCGTAGCCAGTATTATACACCAGCAGCTTGCTCTTCGATACGGCCTTGTGGACGTCGAAGTGCCATACTATAAGTACACAACTGTACCAGTTCTCGAAAATGGTCGTGCCACGCTCTATTGGGATCGACCTATCATCACGGACAGGACTATTGTAGCCAATAAGCCTGATATCGTGCTGGTAGATCGATCGCAGCGCCGGGCTGTGCTCGTCGACGTCACCATCCCCCATGATGAGAATCTCGTGAAGGCCGAGAAGGACAAATCCAGTAAGTACCTAGACTTGGCCCACGAGATAACCGCCATGTGGGATGTTGACTCGACGATCATAGTCCCGATAGTCGTTACAGCGAATGGTTTAATAGCGAAGAGTCTCGACCAACACCTTAAGAGTCTCTCGCTAGATGGCTGGATCAAGGGTCAGATGCAGAAGGCGGTAATCCTGGACACGGCGCGGATAGTCCGTCGGTTCCTCTCTCTGCGACCTTAGCCACCGGCAGCTTGGGCCCGCTCCGTTGCCGGCGGCACCCTAGGTTAGGTTTTTTTATAAAGTGTTTATATTTTGTATTGTTTTTGTATGTTGTATTGTATTTTACTTTTATAGACATTTTTATAAAACGCCTAGCCTAAGAGAAGAGATAAATAAAGGAAATAATAATAATTTACTTGATATTTTGTTTTAGAAAGTAACAGTTGAGAACGAATTATCTGATGTTTCTTGGGTAGCGGCAACCAGTATGGTGGCATAACTGATAGATCGGATGATGTTATGATGAAACCATCCCATACAATAATTACTAACAATAATATTATTTGTAAATAAAAAACATTGACGCAAATTATTCACATAAAATAATTTTGAAGAGGAACATAAACTGTAACTTACATATTTCATGTTTAGAAAATTTGCTAACGAATAGTACATCGTTCTAAATCATAACATTAATGATAGATCATTTAGCACGGGGAAACTTTCGAAACAACCACGTCGACAGATAAAAGATGTAACTAGCGATAATTTTAAATATCCACTTGTTCCGCGGTCTGTCTTCAAACAAATATACCTACTGTATTTTCCCCACTAGATAATAATGTTGGTCGGCTTATTATTTATGTAATGGCAGTTTCTGTTGCAGGTAGGGGGCACTAGGGGGCATTACTTATGCTAAGTGACTTGGGAACTTTCGCGATACTGCCGTAACAACAAAGGTGGTGATTTAATGGTGTTTTCCATTTTTTGGCTTCCTGTTTTGCTGTAGTTGGTTACGTATCAAAGTTTTGGTTGTTTCATGGATAATTTAAATGATCGAGCCTTGTTGAAAACTATGTTTCTAGTGATTATAATCCTATGTATAGTTTCTTTCAAATATACAGCGCGTTCCAAATCTATCAGACGTGAATAAGAAAATTAAGTCTTCTTTGAGTAAAATTTTGGGACGCTCTGTAAAGAAATATTAGAAAGCCCAAGGTACTCGTAGTCACAAATACACGAAGTGTTGATTAGAATACTTTTACCGTTTTAACAAGGCTGATATTAATTTATAACAAAATGTAGTCCTTGTAAAACTTATAAATTTTAATTTTAATTTTATTTATTTTCCTCACTTACATCTATCCTTACAGTCAGGCAAAAATATGGTATTTCGGATTTATTAATTGGTAATCCTGAATGATGGTACAAGGGACAGGGTAATATTTGGTGTCACATACCAGTCACGTAATAATTTATTTACACTTATTTCCGACGTTTCACGACCGATGATTGACACACAACACTGATTCGATAAAATATGCGGGTAAAATAAATTTGTAAGTTTTTAACGATGTAACTTTAGAATTTGCTATTCTTCGTTTACAACAAATAAGTAAGATTAAGAATGTAATAGCGAGTGACTCATAAAATACCCGAAAGATTTCAATACTATTTTGGCATAATATGATAGGTAATCACCAAATTAAAAATTTAATTTCGAATTCAACCGATTTTTCCAAGATCCCCGATTTGTGATCCCATCATCAGACCCCAACATGGTGCCAACGGGACCATCTTGGGGTTATACATGTTCACACGTTCTATTACAAAAAAACATCATCATCATCATCAAAAGACGTCCACTGCTGAACATAGGCCTCCCCCAAAGATTGCCACTATGGCAATCTTTGGGGTAACATACACACAAAAAAAATCATTCGAATTGAGAACCTCTTCCTTTTTTGAAGTCAGTTAAAAATGTTCTGGCTAGATAGATTTACTGATGCTAACTATACCCACCCCTAGTTATGTTTTGATTTAGAAATCAGGTACAAATCAATAATTGGCGGAGGGTCTGACCGCCGGCAGATGGCACCGTTGTTGTCTTGGACGAACTTAAGTGTTTTTCGCGATAATGTAGACTAAATTACATAGAGCGGTCGTAATTTTATTTATTTTATTTATTTATTTTATTACATGAAAAACGTTACAAAGTATAACATGACGTTAAACCCTGTTCGGGTTTGTATCGTACACCTACTAATATTTAAAACACGAAAATTTGTAAGTAAAAGATGTTTGTTATTCTTTCACTTAACCCTTGACTACCTACGTCCTGTTTGTATCACACAACCACCTACGTGCGGTCATGGAGACCGCTCCTTCTTATGGGACCTGATTTATTTACTTTGGCGTGACTGAAGAGGGTTTAAATAATATATTAAATACACTTTAAATTGTTTCAGGCATTTATCAACCAACAAGAATACAAAAATAATCAACATTTTGTATTTCAAACTTAACATAATTATTTACTAACTTGTTGTATTTTCGATTACAAAACTAAGTATCCTTCAGGATATGAGATTACAACATTAAAGAACATTAATATAAATATTTTCATTATCAAACAATAAAATTGAGCAATCAAAAATGCTATTAAACTATCTAATTTGGTTATAAATAAGATATTTTTGTAAAATTACATGCTTTTAAAATAACCATTCTTGTCTGTCGTCGACACACAATTTGTTTGAACATTCAAATTCAAACCAATTTTTTAGTCCCGCGGAAGACGCTGATTATTTGCACGACGCTCTAGATAGGGTCTCACTAATTTTTCGGCCAGTTTCTTCATAAATTTGAACTTTTTTTCAAGACTGTGTCAAACTATAGTAACAATTATTATGAGATTTAAATAACACAACCACCTACGTGCGGTCCCTGAGACACTTACAAATGTATCGTAACCACCTACATGCGGTCTCACAGACCGCTGATGCTAGTTTATTACTCACCAAATCCAAATGAGTGCACATCTGAACGAGTCGACAGCATGGCTGGCACTACGGAGGGGCCGGGCAAAGGTACAAGGTCACAGAGGCGTGAGCGATATACTTGCATTCAGTTATTGTCAATTTTGTATAATTCAGTGTCTGTGAGACCGCACGTAGGTGGTTAAGGGTTAAAACGATTAAATAGATTTTAATGAAATATTTATTTACCTCCTAATGCGTCTATACGCATAGTTAATAGGAGACGCCTCTACGTCCAGCAGTGGACTAACATAGGCTGATGATGATGATGATGATAATGAAATATTAATATAGCTTACACATGAATAGGCACATAGCACAGAATACTTAACATATACAAGTAGGCTACAATTTATAAAGATATTGCGCGCGTGTGTGTGTGAAACCAATGCCATATTATTGTGTTCTACTAATAAGGACGGGTAATGACTCGTTTTTCAAGTATACTAAATTTCACAGTAGGTAACTAGGTCATGGGGGAGGCCTTTGCCCAGCAGTGGGACACTATAGGCTCACAATAATAATAATAATAACTAAGTCATAGCATATTGCACGGAGTGTTTTTAAAGGCCAAATTGTTGGTAGAGTCAGTATTAAGTCATTAGAAAACTGCGGCAAATCGGGAACGACTCAGTCGAGTCGGAGCAAAAATCCCATCTATTTATAAATTCACCTACAATTAATGGATGTGATACATCCCCTTTCAGCTATTACTACTAAGTGACACTAACCGCTCACTTTGTCTCATCTATTATTGACGCTCTTTGGTCAGCGCCCATGTCTAAGTGTTTGCGGCACGTGGTCACCCCATGACCACCCGGACGAGGCCCTAACTAAATTCCGGATCCGGACTAATCCGGATTTCAGACCAAGACAAATATGGCAGCTTCGCACTAAATGGTGGGATATTATTAAATTAAGGGCATGTATAAGGCCGGTGTATACGGGTGCTTAGGCCGTGTTTCGGTGGTAAATAATTAATGTGGGGTGGAGATTATGTCCGTGGTCTTGGATAGATGACCCACTGTGCTTGTTTGAAGATAGTTTTCAAATATGCTTAACCGTTTCAGAGCGTATGACACGCCAGGCGTGTCATGAATGTTTTTAACGAATGGCGTATGACACGATAGGCGTGTCATCATATTCTATGGCGTAGGACACGCTTGTACGTATCATGAAATAATTGTTCGCCGCCATAGATAAAAGTTTTTGAAAGTGGAACACGCAACGAATCGGTAAATAGGAATTCAAGCATAGAGTCAAGTATTGAAAGTAAGTAATTATTAACAACGACAGACGCTCTAGTTAAGATATTGAAAGTAAGGTACAATCTTACAATATATTACAATATTGTAACTTACGATTTTCACTCGCTCCCATCTCACCTCACTCGCTCAATTTAGTCCGTCTGTCTGTCCGTAGCATAGCTTCTTGCCCGTTAGTACTAGAAAGTTGCAATTTGGTATAGGTATACATATTAATTATGCCGATAAAATGGTCGACAAAATACACAAATTGTTTTCAGATTTCCCCCCTACTCGTAAAGTGAGGACGGTTTTTTATTTTGCTATAATCCTATATATTATGTAGTATGGCATGATCATTAAGCACTACGAGTATTACAGTACATTGCGACAGAAGTGCGAAAAACATGAAATTCGAAACGAGTGGCGATGTTTTAAAACACGACCTATATGGAGTGTTTTTGCACGTGTCTCGTACGACGTTTTTTAGTGCAGATGGCCCTCCGAAGTTTTGGACCTGACGTAAATTGACACACTAAACTTCTCGCACTAGAGCCTAAAAAAGGCACCATCTGTACTAAAAAGTGTATTTATTAATCTCTAAAGTTGTAAACTCATTCTATTTTCAAGCAATCGCATTACAAATTTGTCAGCCCAAACAAAACCCTTATCAAAAATGCAACAACCAAGTTCACCACAAATTAATTAAGAGCACCTGCTTCTTAATCCAAACATCTTAGCAAAATTGTAAAGCAAAGGCGAAATACCAAGACATTATTTAAATGGGGCCCTATTCAAATGGCGTTCTGACAGAGTTGGGGTCCGACTGACCCTAAACTTGTAGGTAAACAGTTGCAAGTTGTCGTTGCCGAGGTCCGTGTTGTGACCATAGAGAGGAATTTAATTGGAATAGTTGTTTTCTGGATCTTGGAATTGTAGTGCGTACCTACGTTCTATGTGAAGTAACAGCTTAAAGATACAGTTGGTTTATTTTGTTTTTGATGTAGATACGATGAAATGACTTTTTCTGTTTGACACAAAGGTTGAATGGTAGAAATTTTCCAGAAAATGGCCTGGCCACGACATTGGCTTAGGGTGACCAGCGAGGTGGATAACCATAGGCTGATGATGTGATGATGATATTATATTATATGGGTAAACTATTTGTAATTTAGTAACATCTATTTCAGATCCCAAAATTTTAACACGTTCACGGACGGTAAGGAGTTTGGCTTCCGACCAAAAATGACACATAAATTTGTATAGAAATTTTGTAAATGCTATAGCATGCGTGTCATTATGACACAGGAGAAATATGGTAGTTAAGGATGCATACTGCTATAGCATTCGACTGCTATAGAATAACTTAGTCAGGAGTCGATTACATCGATACCTCCTACGTATACTGGAGCAAGTGCAAAATCATCATTTTCCAGGAGAGCTGTTCAAAGGTACAAAGTTCTGTAACTAGCTCATACAATGAAATAATTTCATGACATTTTCAACAATTTATAAAAAATACATTTTAATACAATCTACATATTTACTTTTTTGAAATAAATAGTAGTTTTTGAAAAAATGGTAGTTACACCAGTATACGTGAAATTTACGAGTTCTTGTTTTTGATGAACTGAGACAACTACCGTATACGTAGTATACTATGACTCGATGAACACGGATATAATTTTAAGTGCCTTTGATGTATATTTTGTATCATGCTCCGTAAATACCTAAACAAACCGGAATTGTTGCTCTGATGTTTTTTATTGATTAGTTTTCACCTAATTTGTCACTTGTACCAGTATACGCCTAAATTGATCAATCATGTACCACTATACGTTGAAGCTTTTTTTTGTATGTTATGGGCATTGCAGGAAGTCTAAAAGTATATAAATACAAAGAAAAATAAACGCTTAAAATAAAAAAAATTAACTGATTTACCATCATTTTTAAATAAATATATTTTTTTATTATTCTTAGAGCCTCTGCCTCTCCTGCCTGATTAATGGTTACTGGAAGAAAGTCTTGAAACAACACATTGTTTTAATTTCAAGTGATCAAGACATGTCTTACAACATCAAAAGGCAATATAACAGTTGAAGAAAGAACATCAACATAAATATTTCGGCGTTGCTTTTACAAAATAAATATATATATATCAAATCGATGCCATACTTCAATACTTCTTAGGTGCGTACAGTAAGACGTAACTACTTAGTAATGATTTTAAGACTCAAATTAAAAGAAGTATATATTGGAACTACTAAGTAGGCTTCTTTCGTTTTAGTGTAGGTAAGTATGTCAAAATTCAATGTCTTTATAAGTAGCTGATATACTTTTTTCTGTCTGGGCTATCAGACTTATTCGTCCATCCAATACTGCTGGTAGGTTTGAGAAGACGATATTATTAAAGACATTATATATGAATTAGAAAACAATTTAAATGGTTACGAATATTATCCACTTGTTATTCAACATGGACCAAAGGGAATATTGTAAGCTCTGATTTCATTTAGTGATTACAACAATTCTTAATATCGGCTCGCAAAGAATATGTATGCTTATGAGCAGCCATCGGTATATTCTTACTCCTTGACTTAGTGTTCCGATAAACATAGTTTGTCCCTTTTGCTGTGTTATTACATATTTGAAAAACACACTACCTAATTGCTGGCCAGATTCGTATTTGTATTCGGCCTTGCTAATATTCAGCTATCTTTATTGGATCTGCTTAGCTGGCAAGCAGTAACCTACTATTTTTTTTTTTTATATTTAGTTAGGTAGGTAGGTTACGCATAATTCATTTGATTTAACATAACAACTAATCAAATAACAACAATATTGCTAAATAATAAGCAATAGAGCCTACTTTTATGTGTAGATTTTAGATTGTTGCTCGCGCATACTGGTATAACTTCCGGCCGCGGCGATAAGTGTACTGCGTATAGTGGTACAAGTCACTTAGCTCAGTATACGACGTTCGAACTAAAAAAAAGGTGTTAGTTATATCAGTATACGCCACTTTATTTCAAAAACTAGCGGTTATTTCGCCACAAAAATTTTATAGCTTGTAGATATAAGTATTTTGAACCCAAATATGCAAAAAAACGAAAATGGTAAAAATGTCACTTGCACCAGTATACGTAGGAGGTATCGACATATGCCAGTAAAATTCTATATCATTGTTCTGCCACACCAGTTCTCGTTCGTTAGCTGATAATTCCGACTCCTCGACACTTAAAGCCTCTTCCGAAGATTTATCAGTTGCCTCCTCGAACAAGCTAATAAATTTTTCGTGTTCTATTTTTCATCGTCTAGTTATTACAAATATTACAGATAAATTTGACTAATAATGTATTTATGCCCCCGTTATGTTGTAAACAAACAGTAAGTAAGTAAGTAAGTAAGTAAGTAAATATTCTTTATTGTGCACCACATACTTAATTAAAATACAAATACAGAAAAACATGTATCGATAGGCAACAACAGGCGGTCTTATCGATTACAAGCAATCTCTTCCAGACAACCTTAGGGTAGCAGGAAATGAAAACATTAGCAAATAATTATAATCGGGTTGTGCCGATATGAGAACAAATAAGAATTATGATCAATTAAATCAATTTAAAACATGGCTATTCAACGCGGAAACGCTGCGAGTGTTATGGGCACTTTTGCACCCGGAACGACGATGGGCGGCTTATTTTCCTAATTATAATTATGTTATTTTTAGTCTTTTTGTTTTTAAGTTAGTTTTAATTTTAATTGTTTGTAGAAACTTTGATACTTGTTTTATCTAGAATAGTTTTATTTTAAAATATTTTAGTATTAAATATTGAGTTATATAATTATATTACAGTTATTACTAGCTTAAGAATAACAATTTAAACCATTATCATTATTACTTTTCCTCAGGCATATAAAAGAAAATGACAGTTAATATTTATCTGACAGTTATGTCATGTTTCTAATTGTAACCTCTAGTTCATTTAAAACATAGGTAATATAATAAAGATATATACATATATACATACATACATACAAATAAGTGTTTATATTACAGATAATTAACGTAAATACACATAAAAAAAAACGAATGATAATAGCTCAAGTTAAGGCAGGGAAAGGTAATGTGATAGTAATAATAATTTGACAATAGTAATGTGACAGTATTAAACGTCTAGAGCCAATTATAGACCATATTATGTTCTTGAAAACGTAAGCGAAACACAACGGCGACCATAATATATTGATGGAAATATTTTAATTTACCTTTCGCATATTTAAATCCATCTCCAATTCCTTTCACAGTAAAAATTAAATGCCTACTAAAATTCTTTACAGCAACGTATTCAAAATATATAGAAATAATAGATAAAAACAGTATTTACAACGATTTAAACATCATCTTATGTATTTGCACTCTCCCGGCGCACATGCCGCACATCTGAACAAATCCCCATACTATCGCGACTGCTATAGCATTTGTGGGCGTAAAAAGAGGTGAGGTTGTCGCTTACTCAAAAACTAAGCAAAAATCATGTGATGTGACAATAATCTTATCCAGGTTTGGTACAACGTGACAGTAAGTCGAGGACTATGAGTATTTTCTATAGCGGAGCGAATTCTCTATCATTTCTGGTTAAGAAAAGGGGGACGATTAAAGACTGCTATAGCATTTGTGTCATATAAAGGGGGCCTTAACCCGAATGCTATAGCAGCTACGCCCGTGAACGTGTTAAAGGAAAATTTTGTCGAGTTTCTTCACATTTATCGCGCAGTATAGATTATGTACAAAATATCCAATCACATATTTTGATGATTTAAAAGTGGAATCATATTTACATCTAAAGGGCATTTCCCCGAGCGTTTCAACCGCTGTGACTTCGGTGGCAGCCTTATCACAAGAATCCTGTGAGAGATGCATGAATTTATGGATATGTTGGTAGACGTAGTTGACTTCTTTTCTAACCACGGAAATCCGGTAATAATGTTGCCACTGAAGTCACGGTGGTTGGTACGCTCGGAGAAATGCCCAAAACGATATTTAATTTCAAATAATATAGTATCTACATAATCAGAAACGCCGCAAAAGGACTATTTAACTCTCTGTTCCTACATATATCTCCATTTGGAGTCATCAATTTACAACAAAGTGAACATCTTCAACGAACCTAATCAAACGTAACTTGAAATGCGTATAATTTCTACATGCAAAGGGATGCCCTTCCTTCGTCCGGTCCGACCCGCTCCGGTCCGGTCCGGTCCTGCACGGTCCGGCACGGTCCGGCACGGTCCGGCACGGTCCGGCACGGTGTATTTAATTAGCATTCCGCGACCGCACTCGGCTCCAACTAATGTTGGATTAATCCAAGGAGTCGGCTTCTTATGTTGTTTAGTGTGACCAAACTAGGGGACTCTTGGCTTTTAATTATTATAAGTGTACTTAGATATTTTATTTATCATTTCTTAACCCTAAAAAGTAAGGAATGGTCGTGGGTTTAAGCTTTCTTGGCACTCAATAGTATTAAGACCATTTCCAGTATTTTGGACGTTGTCAAAATTAAGTGCTAAGCATAAGCATAACTCATTGTATCTATAAGGTGGTTGCCTGCGGTCCTACCACGAACTTAGCGCGGTAGTAGGCCTGTATCTGATCTTCCATAAATGAAGTCAGTGATACTTCAATACCTTAATCGACTCTTACGACACCCGCGGAAAGACTTGGGTGGTGATAAATGTATTCTTACTGGCATTACCAATTTTCTAGCCTGTTATTGGCCTCTCCCCGTGACTTCCACAATTGCCGATCCTGTGCCTCTTTGGTCCAGTTGTTGAGGACCGTGTCGATGTACCGTGAAGTGACGGCAGTAAGAATAGGTACATTTGTCACCATCCCAGCTCTTCCCGCGGGTATCGTAAGAGTCGACTAAGGTATTGAAGTATCATTGACCATTATTTGTTAGAAGATTGATGATGGGCAACAGAGTCATCATAGTGGACACATTACTGCGATCGCCAACCCGCTTGCCCAGCGTGGTGCATTTACCTCCTACGCATAGTTAATCTGAGAGGCCTACGTTTAGCAATGGACTGAGATAGGCTGATGATATATGAAGATGCCGTTATGTGGGCGCTAAGTGGTGCTACGGATGCGATCTGTTCGTTTAATTCCTAAAAGACTGAGGCTACCAACAAATAAAACATGGAAGCCGCACGCCATAATAAATTGCCTTTCAAAAACGATGCTGAATTTTAGTTGACAAGTGTCACCCCCTCTTCAATACATCACGGTAATGAATTTCAATATCGACCCATAAAAACTTAAACCGCCATTTAAAAATAGTTGTGATTGGTCCATCAAAGTTTTGATTGGGTAATTTCTATAAGCATTTGTCAAAGATGTTGCGCCGACATATGCGCGGGTTAAGAAAAGCGCTATATCCTGCCCATCTTGGCACAATTGAACTAGTACATTTCCTAACTAGTGCGGGAAAACTTATTTTCGGCGAGGGTGAAAGTTGGAGCCCGAGTGAAACGAGGGCGACAATTACCCGAGTTAAAAAAAAGTTTTTGCACGTGTTAGGGACGATTTTTTTCAAAACAAGTGCGTCAAAAAGAAAAATTATCGCGCGCGAAGCGTGCGCAAAGTTCGTTTTTGCGCAACAGTTAGGAAAAAATATTTTTGGGGGCATTTTTGAGCTGGCGTTAGACGTCCATGTTATATATGGTCGCAGGACTGAGGTCAAAAATAATTCATATTTTAGTAGTATTCTAGTTTGGACGGCAGATAGCTGGCCACGTGTTAAGCTGGCATTGCATAATTAAGGAGAATAACTCAGCGACCCCACTTAACCGGACTCCGACTTAACCTGACTTGCCTTGACTTCGCAGTGACCATTGTACATTTGGGTAGGTGCTTATTTACTTAATGTTTACTTGCTGTTCGCAATCACAGAGAGAATGTACATGTAGGTATATAAATTAACTTGAAAGCAAGATATTATAACTAACGTGAGACTCAAACATTGTCGAACCGGGTTGCTCACGTATTTAAGTCGATAATGATGCTCCGGACTAGGACCCTCTTAATGGGTCGAAACATGTCGAGCAATCATCGACTTCAATACGCGAGTTTGATAAAATTTTAATATCTTATAAGATACTTTATTAACATTAAATTTAATTCAACAAAAGCAATAAGGAATGGTCGTGTGTCACTTGAATATATACTGTTCAAGCCTCCTTGGCACTCAATAGTGTTAATAATTTTGGTTTAGAAAAAGTACAAAAAGTGAGTCAATGATCATGTCTAGTATTTGGGACGTTGTCTAATTAAGAGTTGGACTAACATGAAGTAACTTACACCTTAAAAGTGCTGCTAAGTTTAGTCCATAATCTTTTGTCATTGACTCATTGCTATAGAAATGTCCGAATCAAAACATAATTTTCCTTAAAATTGCATAACGTAACTTTATAAAGGTATATCATTTTGTAAACGTAACTTACACTCTATACTTATTTGACAATTATTGTAGCTACTAGTACAAATAGAGTATAATTTATAATAATTGAGGTACACTCAACCAATTTGAACCCTACGCCACTAGAACCTGGTAAAAATAACAAGTAAAAAGGAGTTTCTTACAATTTGATTGGTAGCGTGACTGTGACATGATTCCTGAATGGCCTAGGGATCCAATTCGTAGACAGTACATGATTAGAAAATAACAGTCATCTGAACCATTGCAATAAATAAAAGTGCGAGCATATACAGGGTGTAATCGATAAGTGTTTACAGGCCATAATTCCCTAAATATGAGAGATATCAGAAAACTTTTAACTGATATCGAAAGTACGTTACCCAACGAGTAAAATTACTAATAAATTTTTTGAAATAAAATCAGAAATATCCCAAATATTTACTTCAAACCCTTCCATACATTTAGTAGGTAACCGGTCATTCAAAGATAACAAACTTTTCATTTAAAAATAAATGTTAGATTAATTATTTCATAAACGGTAGTATTATTATTTTATTACAATGTATTCGTACAAATAACGAATCTCTAACAGTTTTGTGTGTGTCTGTAACAGTTAAGTGGTCATACTGAATGTATGGGAGCGTTTTAACTTAGTATTTTTAATATTACTTCATCTATTTAGAAAAAGTTATTAGTATAATTTTACTCGATGGGTAACGTACTTTCGATATCACTTAAAAGTTTTCTGATATCTCTCATATTTATGGAATTATGGCCTGTAAACACTTATCGATTACATCCTGTATACCCACAGGTGTTACAAAATCATAACACCATTCATCTCACTCGAGGACGACAAAATTGTTATTCTCTCTCAGCACCTTGTTTTGTCATATATCACGATAAAACATGGGCATGGCTGTAAACGGTTTTGGGCATAATGCAAGCGAATTTAAAAAAGAGGAGACTCGGGGAAGGATGTATGACGTGGGAAATATGCTCATGAGATGGAACGTGGTTTGATTTAGTGTGGGGTGAATGCGCTATAGGCGCGAGCGATGAGCGGAAGCGGGAGAACCTATAATTTATGCTATTGTTTTGCTATCTCTACATGGGACACTGGTACCTACTGAAATCGACCTAATTCCACGGTAAGCTCAATTGGATCTTCGTTTGCCTTGTTTTGTATGCGTATCACCTCGTTTGGATTTTAAATTATGAAATGCAAGGTAATTTATGAAATAAAAGTATGTAAACGGATTATTCGCGTATATTAATTAAATTTAATTACATCCCGGGTAGTTTGCAGGCGACTGACAATGGAGGAAATTTATAGATCCATTAAAGTGAGGAAAAATCCTGAAGATTCCTGCCAATCAGAAGACTCGTATGAAGATCCCCGCTGTTGAGCGCGGCCATTGTGTCATTTATTGGAAAGGAAGGGGAGAGAGATTTTTGGAAGTTTCAAAAGGGTTAACTTTTTTTATATACTGTAACTTCTGAAATTTTAACTTATTAAAAAAATGCCCTAAGGGGCTTATATTGCTTCCCAAAACCTCACTGGCAGCGGGAATGCATTCATTTTGTGGCTACCCTGTATTATAACTATTTATACATCTCCTGCTTGAATCTTATAACTTGCCCCGATATCCAGCACTAGACTTAAACCTACAAGATTCCTAGGGTCTTCGTTCATTAGGGAGCAAGCCCGCGGGATCCCACCTATGTACCTCCTGTCTGTGTATATGTCAGCCTAGTTGGTAGTGAAGCTGCCTACGAAGTTGGAGGATTTGGTTTTGGATCCCGACGAGGACATTATTTGTGTATTTATTTACCACAAATATTTGTTCCTTGGTTGTGGCTGTCTATGTATTTTAGTATCTATAATAATGTATCTATATCTATTTTATATTATATCGTCGCTTGCTGGCACCCACATCACAAGCATTAATTGAACTTACTTACCGTGGGACTAGGTCGATTTGTTTAATACCTGATGTCCCAAGATATATGTATTTATTTATGTGCATATTATTTATAGCACCTTTTCAGAACATGACAGTTATATATACGTAGTTTCTCGTCTTATTTTCTGCAAGCTTTATTCAATTATCCTTGATAATAATGCATGTAACTGCATCACGCATGAGTTTACTATATCCAAGAGAATGTGTTAAAATTGTTCCATTTAATATTTACCTTAAAATTACGCAAAATTCGCTGCACCTAGGGCTGGCGCTCGTATATCACACTGCGGTTGCACCTTTTATTTACGGCCGACCTGCGACCGACAGCCCTGCACCCTGCACCCGTTGTAAGTAGATTAGTTCGGGCGTGTTCGCTTCTGATAGGAAATAAATTCAGGGGATCGGAATGCTGGTTTTGTATTTGTACAGTGTAAAGTGGTCAGGTAATGCTAAGCTGATATCTGCGTCAAAATAGGATATTTTTTATTTTGAACATTGGTTCCTTTCATCGTTCTACAGATACCTAAAAGAATAAGCGTGTAATATATTGTTATATAGTTTTACTTTTTAAACTTTCACGTGTTAATTTTTTCTACACGAACTTAAAAAATATAAAGGCACTGGATCCAATTGCTCCTAGTAAAATTCTGAATCGTACAACTTTGATCAATAATACAAAAATGTAGCAAAATATTATCAGTTCAATAAAAACCGAGAATCACTAGTTTCTGCACATAGATCATCATCATCATCATTATCAGCCCATGATAGTCCACTGCAGGATGTAGGCCTCTCCTATTAACTATGCGTAGAGACGCATTAATAGGTAAATGCCCGTAATCGCCACGCTGGGCACGTGGATTGGCGATCGCAGCAATGTGTCCACTATGATGACGCTGCTGCCCATCAATCTTTTATCAAATAATGGTCAGTGACACTTCAATCCCTTAGTCGACTCTTACGACACCCGCAGGAGGAGTTGGGGTGGTGACAAATGTACTCTTACTGCCATCACCACACGGCTCTTAGATACCTACTTTTAATCACTGTGATAGCTGTAAGTTTTTAACAATTCTTTGTCTATAGTATACAAATTTATTTCACTGCAACAGTTCAACAATCTATATCATAATTTAAATTCGGAATAAATCATTCACATCACAGCACTGAAAACTTGCCGACAACCTTTTATATCCCATTTAAAAGTTGCGGTTTAGGTGTGGCTACTGCGAATCTTGTTTGTCGCGCGACGACTTTCTTTTCACAATCCCATAGTTCTATCTACATTTTCTGCGTACTTCTAATCTGAGACTTATCCGGAAGAAATGAAGGTTTATAATGGACTATAAAAGGAAGTCAGTTAGAACTGTGTGGTAGTTATCAGATGATTTGCATGCGTGCCGCGCGGTGGATTACCGCGACAAACTCAGATTTACGAGCAGGCTTGGAAGAAAAAAGTTTATATTTCGGCATTACGGCAGTTGTTTTGAAGAAACATGCTAAATTATGTATCCACGTGGTTTATGGGACAGTCGTGAGGAAAAGATTACACGAACCGAGGTACTGTCTCGACAAGACCGCGGAATCTATCGGACCTTTTTGTCCCTATTTGCAATGAAACACCTATGTTACAGAAGCTTACATTGTTACCTATGCAGTTTTCTGCGGTAGTTGCCTATACCAACGGGCAGTATGTATTTTTTTTACCACGTCGGTGGCAAACAAACGTACGGCCCGCTTGATGAAAAGCGGTCACCGTAGCCTATAGACGTCTGCAAACCCAGGGGTGTCACATTCACGTTGCAGAACTTGTGTACAAGTTCTCCTTTTTTGAAGAAGCCTTCCTTTTTTGAAGAAGTGTGTATTTTTTTTTGAAGAAACCTATACTGTAGTCCTTCATAAAACCTCTGCAGGCAGCGCATTCCACAGACAGACCTTCTGCGGGAGGAAATGCCTTTGAAACCGCTCGGTGCGTGACCACTGTGGTTGCAAGATCTGAGGATTTAAGTTGTTTTATCAAAGAAAAAACGAATTGTACACAAGCCTAGAGTATATATGTTGGTCCCTGATGATTAGCTCGGTATTTGGATCTAGCAACACGTACCCTAGTGTTCGCCCGTCAAAATTTATACTCGAAACAGGTTGAAACTACGGATAATAGGTACGGATACAAAGAAAAAAAATAGGCATAGTCGCGAGAGTGAAAAAGTGAGTGAAAATAATTATATGATTTCAACTAAAGAGATATCCTACAAAAACCACAAATGAAATTCCTCATAACTATACAGTTTACCTCAAATGAAAACTCAGCTGAAAGACAAATTGCTCCACTCAAACCTAACGAAGAAAAGCACAAATTTCGTTTGAAAATGCGCCATTTACTCCAACTTACCTCCCGCCATTAAAATGAAATCGAAGCCGCATAAATCCGCTAGGTGGCGTTGCGCCCTTCACGACTCATTAGGGCTGCCAAAAACGGTAAAATAGACATTACGCGGAGTGGCACAATTGCTGGGTTAATGGATCAGGGATGTGTCGAGATGTGAAGGAAGAATAAGAAGCAGTGTACTTACGGCCGTTTAGGAGCACATACTGGTATTGAAATACTTGAAATTTTGGCTTGTATTGTAGCGTAACATATTTTTCATCACACTTGCTGTCTAAGCGCGCCATTGCTTGCACGCGTAGCGGGAGTAATAGAAAAGCGAACTTCCCTAGGGAATAATAGAAATGTCAGTACGCCATTTAATAATATTATGTCTTAAAACTTCTTTTTTGGTTGGCAAGTGTGATGAAAAACATTGTGTGCATCACGGTCGGTAAGCGGAATACTAACTCTAGTCATAAAAGCCCTCCGCCTAACGGCGTCGGGCTTCTAACACTCTCGTTAGTAATTCCGTACTTACCTCCCTTGATGCACAATGTACTAATTGATGGTATTAGTTTTTATGAAAATGTATCTATGATTTGTGCCAACTATTCTATAAATCTGTTTGTACTAAGTAACAGGTATTTGTCTAGACCAGATTTTATTTGTTAATGTTAAATAAGTTTAAAAGTAAACGAATTCTCCCTAATTATGATCAATTTTTAAATATTTTTTTTATCAGCACTGTACAGTTAAAATAAAAATAATTATGTAAAATTTTACTTTTATATAATCAAAATAAACGAATCTACCTATTAACTGTCCGTCCGTCCGCGTCGTCGTATTACGTATTTCAATTATTGACACCAAAAATTTATACAAAAAATACTTTTCTTGTAAAATAGTTGCTTTTCAACCACCCATTCTCCAATTCGTAAAACAAGACTTGCACAACCCTACCCCCGCGTAAGTAAAAAGGTGCCTTGAACACGTAAGGCGCCATTTAGCATCAGAATTAACATAAATAATAACGTCATTTTTCACCCCCCACTCCCCCCCCGTCGCCACCCTTATTGCGTCGTTTGCTGCCCTTTATAGCCAGCACAACACTTAACTCCAAATAAAAAATATATTATAAATTCCCGCGGAAGAGCGTCGATTATGTCATGGGGTTCCGTGGAAGAAATGCTTAGCCCCACTGCACCCATATTTTTAAAGCGGTTCAAAGATTCAATCAAAACTAGTGACTGTTCTTTCGAATAAAGGAACTTTATTTAAAAATAATCACCAAATTAAAACATAAACCAACCGATTTGAACCTATTTCTCCAAGATCCCATCATCAGAACCCGACTGGGTGCCAACAGAACCATCTCGGTATAATCTGAAGTCGGTTAAAAAAATAATTATCGGAATCGGTTGACGTGGTATCGAGTTATTCGTACAATTTCGTACATGTGTCGTGCAATGTTTAATGCAAATTTAAGGCTTATATCGTTTTATCATGGATGCCATTGTCAAAAGTAAACCAAATTAAAATGTGACCAATCGGCGAGCATCAGCTTTAAAATAAAAAAAGAATCGTCTAAATCGGTTCACCCAGTCGAAGGTGAGGTACAAACATAAAAGAAAAACATACAGCCGAATTGAGAACCTCCTTCTTTTCTTGAAGTCGGGTGAAAATTATGTTAACCGCTAATTCAACAAAAGTAAGGCCTTCGGTTTTCTGACCGGCGGCCGACGACCGACGCGTGTTCGGCTGTCCGCCGCCGACGACGTTCGAATGTTTTGTTCGCGAATGTTTGAGGGTGGTTTCTCTGACACGTCGCCGGCAGCGGGTAACCGCCGACGTTTCAGTGAAACCACCCTCAAACATTTGCGAACAAAACATTCGAACGTCGTCGGCGGCGAACACGCGTCGGTCACCGGTCGCCGGTCAGAAAACCCACGGCCTAAGGAAGAGGCGTGTGTTCAAGCCTCCTTATCAAGTCGTGTGTCTACTATGATTCATGCTGCTGCTGCCCATCGCCAATTTTCGATAAATAAATGGTCAGTGACACGTCAAGACCATGTGCACAAATATAGATAAATATCGGTTTCATTGCTGAGGAACCCTATTTTTTTGCAAGAGAGGTGTTCCAAAGACATTTGCATCACAATAGTGCCTGTGTTTTAGTCGTAACTCACAAATAACTGTACTAGCCGAGTTTAAAGCCATAACGACTGGAAATATATAAAAACGAGAAAGTAATATCCCAGCGGTTTCGCGTTTTAATTATCTCACAATGGCATCGGTTATTTAAAAAAGATGGTCCGTAAAAGTTAATGACGGTAGTTTGTATAATAATCTACCTATTTTTCTAATGAAACAGACGGGGTAAGCACGCCACGTTATACCTCGCCTTTTCGTAAATAGTGCTAAATATAGGTACAGCAGGAATGATAAAAAAGCTGTTGAAATGAAGTATTTTCTGGTACTTGAAAATGGCAATCAAAAGACAAAGTACCTAGTGTGTAAGGTGTGATCAAAATGATCTCGAGAGGTTTTTATTGCGAAGATAAATACAAGTACTTAATTATTGTTTATAATAAGTTCGATTTATTTTATAAAAAAATTCCTACAGCTTCATACCTTCTTTCTTATCTATCGATATTAAATTTAAAAAAAACACAAGGTACCTACAAACAGCGTGTTTTTTAAAAGTTCCTATATACAAATGCTGCTTTTTTATGCACCAATCCGAGGGGCGGCTAATTTCTTGTTAGGTCGAAGCTTTGGATGTCCATGTGTACTGAAAAACGTCGTAAGATACACGTGCGAAAACGAAATTTGTAACTCGTGGCAATTTAAAGATAAAGATAAAGATAAAGATATTTTATTTGCTAAGGACACACAGATATACAAGTACAGATAGTAGGTACAACACGGTTTCGGAAGCAGGTATCCTGTCGTCATCCGACATGGAAATTATGTTTAGAAATACAAACTACGTATATTTATCATTAAAATTAATACATTTACTTTAAATTGGTAATTATTTGATATTACTATTATCATTAATCATTAAGGATTTCAATCCATTAATAAAATTTTACATTTTGTTTCCTTTCTGGTATGCAGAAATTTGACAAGAAACTATCCAATTTATATAAACAATAGCCCAAAATTATTTTTAAAATTATTAAAATTCAAATTACACATTTATTATTACATATTTATTACATTTACAATATTTCCATCCAGTCGTGTTTTAATTTATTCGATTCGAACTTCCTTTTTTTCGCACTTATATCATAATACTCCTAATGTACTATTTTATGTCCTTATATACTAAGAATGGGGGAGGCCTATGTCCAGCGGTGGACGTCAATTGGCTGATGATGATGACGATACTAAGAATAACTCAATGCATAGGTATAACAGGAATGTAAAGTCATAGAAAACCTCGTAAGAACCAATGTACTTCCAATTTGAATCTTTCATGAAACCAATTAAACAAAAAATATCTTTTGCTTCTTTGCTTTTTGTAACAAACGAAATTCTTACCAATTTCCATAAACAACAAGGTTCAAATTAAAAATGGCCTTACGAGACTATACCTATTTCAAAATAATTATAATAACCCGTAAGACAAAGCATCCGTTAACAGCGGAGGTAGTAAACTAGTGTAAACACTCGGATCCGCCCGCTGCGTCCACCTGGCGAGGTGCATTCATGCACTGCACTCGCTTCCTTTGAAGATGACGCAGACTTTTTGATAGACTCCGAATGAGTTAACTAGTGTTGATGAGTATTTCTCTTTATTTTATTTTATTGAGGTATTGTGTAATTTAGCTACTTTTTAAGATGATTAGTGTTAAGTGTAGTTTTAAGTTTTTCTTTTTCTTTTGATTAATTTTGTATTGACATGTTTTTATGAAATAAATGATTTAGGTTTTATTGATTTGGGAAACACGCAGCATATTGCATTAATATTCTTACAAAAGTATGTTAGTAGTGTAGTTATTTCTATTTAGAATCACGAGCTCTAACGATTTCAAAAGGAAAAACATGTCCCAATATTTTCATACAGTTTTCGGATTTCCTTCATTGTCATCACTAAACAAACTGTTTGGAAAATGGTAACAAAATAAGGAAAAAATCCAAGGGACATTTTTTTCCTATTGAAATCGTTGATCTATAAAGTTCGTGATTCTGAGTAGAAATAACCTATGAGTATCCTTAAATTAAAAATTACTTTAATGGACAAAATAACTTTGTAACTCTATAACTCATATTATGAGTTTTTTTATTAAAAAAACTTAGTGCGGTTAGTATTTCCTGAATAAACAAGGTATGTTGATAAAATATGAGGTACCTATACAATCACCAATAAAAGATTTGAAGTTTGCCTCGTGGGTTATGGCAATTTTGTTTGCCAGCCTCTAATTATTTGAAAAACCTTAAATCAGTACCAAGTAATTGTGAGTTGCCATTTGTCTGGCCCTGGACAATCGACAAGTGGTCTGCGACTCGACTTAACAAATGGTATTACTTTGAAGTGCATTTAGTGAAGTATTAAATAAAGCGCTTAATTATAGTACGTACCTATCCGTATAAGAAAAAAACTGATTAATATATTATTATAATATAATACATAATTACATTATCATGTTATTGAATCACTGACCTGCTACCGAGATCACCGAAATTCGCAAATTTTTCTCTGTCAATCGCCGTCGATTGACAGAAAAATTCATTGCGCCGTTATTTGGGGACGATGGAGGGAAGCTGTTGAAGGAAAAATAGCTATAGGCATGGCCAGAGAAATTATTATAAATGTTCTGACTTTTTAGAGACTTTACATCTCTTGTTATTATTATTATATTTCAATTTATTTAAAATTAATTTTATGTTTTTTTTTAATGCATGTTAGTTGTAAGATGTACCATGATTGTTTGAAAAAATAATTCCCGCCAAGTTTCTTACCGGTTCTTCTTGGGTCAGCGGTGTAGGGTTCGAACCGGAAGTAGTTTCAATACCTAGACGATTCAAAAGAGTTTGTTGCTATTCCTATTTGAATAAAGAATTATTTGACTTTGACTTTGACTTTGACTTTATTTTGGTGATGATGATGCGGTAAGGCAAGGCAAAATCCGATCTGAGATCTGAAAGGGAAGACAGATGGAGAGAGAGAGAGGCTGGTGTTTGGAGTACGGCGGCGTAGGGGTTAGCTCACATTGTAAGGAGGCAAAATTGTTGTGATCGGAGTTCCTGCTGCCTTGGTAGAAAAAAAGGTATTTAAGTGTATATAGGGCGTCCCAAAACTACAAGCCCCGATGCATATGTTCTCGTGCAGTTAGACAGTTTTTCGAGATTATCCCGTTCATCTGGGGGAAAAGGTTTAGAGACAAAACCTTCACTATTCAATAGTAGTACTAAAGTAGTTTCTTTGCGTATAAAATATTTGGACTTAATAAATCAGAATAAAAAAAAACTATTTTACGAGAGGTATTTAAAAAAAAATTCCACTATTTTTAATTTTGTAAGTAATCAATGAATGTAAAGAACGCCATTAATATTAAAGACGACATGGTACTCCTGATGCACTGCGAATTTTGCGTCAAGCTTATAAGCGCGGAATGACGGTGGTGAACGAAAATATAATTTAGACACTGGTTTGTTAAAATCGATTTATTAAACAACAAAAGCGTACTTCAGATTGTTGTGTCTCTTGAAATGTAGTACATTAACCATGACTAACGTTCATACAATTTATCATTAGCATAATGTGATCATTTTTAAAATATTCAAAAATTTGTAAAAATTGTTTTGAATTAGACGAACTCCACTGCATCGGGGCTTGTATAGGGCATGAAGGAAAAGCACATAATATTATCGAATCTGTTGATTCTTCTCAAATCAGTATTTATCACCTTACCCACTAGGTACCTACACTATTTTTTTTTATTATATCTGCTTAAAAACGTAGTTTAAATACATAATTATACTGTCAGTACATACATCATCACACAATTTACATGACAATATAAAAAATTGGTAAGAATAAAATTAAATTATAAAATAACATGCGTATATTTGTCTTTAAATCAAAATCCTACCTACTGACATAAAGTTTGTTTATCTTAATACCTTACGTTACAACTTATAGTTATAGGAACAACAGGTGGCACGTTTCCTAACACGAAAACATACAAAATATTAAAAAATATGGTAAACAAGTGAGTCCAGCAACATGCGGCGCACCTTCCCATCTGGAAATAGCCGTGCGAACCGTGAGTCGATGTGGGAAGATATAGATGCGTGAGTGTGCTAAGTTTAAATACAATAGAAAAGAAGAAAACCATTTAATGAACCTCTACTTACGAACAAAGTAGCATACACAAAACAAAGAAACTTATGTGTACTTATTAAATTGTTTAAGTTAACTATAAGCGTGAAAACTTAAGATTATAGACCCAACAGTGTACAGTCGAGTTCAAAATTGCATGGACAGTTTATGAATGAATTCATTCATAAATCGTCCAGGCAATTCTTAACGCCACTGTACGTACTTCGGTAGCGATTATTGGTGGTTTGAAAATAATTGTGGTTTGAAATACTATAATGAATTCGGTGTTATACACTACGATGTAAAACTAACCTAACCTAAATAAATATATATTTTTGATAATAATAATTACATATTTTTGGGAAGAAGTACAGTTGCTGGCAATAGTATTTTGACTATCTTGCGTTATGAAGGCCGCAAAAATATCTGACACAGCCTTATTTTTACTGGCGTAAGAGGGTATCACATATCATAATATTCCGGTGTTTGTATCTGCCTTCAAGTCAATGGTACTAATACAAATTATAAATATTGGATGTCATATACCAAAGAAAAAACGACCAAGATCACCAACGTCTGAGGTACGAATCGAACCCACGTGCTCAGCTTTCGCGGCTGATGCCCGCACCGCTCGGCCACTCGGTCTTAAGTAGTGTGAGTACTGGAAAAAAAACAAAACAAAATAATAAATAATTTGATTTGAGTTTTTCACAATTACTTCGGTACTAATATAATTAAATTACAGAATGAATCATGATGCATCTACTACTACATTTCATCTAATATTCCGTACAATCCTTTATGGAGTTGTTTGAAAGAGAAACATTTGGTGGCGAAAAAAATGGAACCTCATTTCGTAGCACTAACAATGATGCGATAATAAACAACGTGTGTTTGCGCAGCTCCGTTTGCGAGGTTATGGCCGCAGAACAAACACTACGCTAAGAGAACTTACTATAATATTTTGTTTAAAGTTACCAAGTTTAGTTGAAAAAAATCTTAACCTAAAGGTACTAATCGGTTAAGTACCGGGAGCACGGCATTACATAATTCGTTGGTCGAGCATACCTACTCGGTAACAAATACCTACTCGGAACAGCAGAAAAAATTAACACTGCTGAACATATGCCTCCTTTTTGGAGTTCCTGATTATGCTTATATCACTAAGGGGCTTTTGCCACGGTAGAAGACCGCTTGGCGCGAGCAGTTTTTTTTCAGCTATTTCAGCAATTTCTGGTATCGTGTATCTTCCCTTGAGAGTTTATTCCTCCTATTACAACCATGGGACGATATAGTGGAGGTAATTCTAAAGCGGAATACTTCACGGCTGCCTTAAATAAAGTATGGTATATAACGAGCAGATAGTTTCACTGGAAAACACGCTCGGCATGACAATCTGGTCCAATTTCAAAATATAGTAAACCTGATTGCAGAGAGAAGACAAAGAAGGAACTTACTTTTGGTAATTTTATATTTGAATTTTCTCTAAAGCTACTATGAGCTTTTGAAATAGAACGGCAGTAAGTATTACAAATTAGATCAAAGTTGATAAAAATACCCAAAACCTGCCTTACAAAATTGTGTTTTTCTAGAAAGTATTTCATATGAAACATGGCTTTCCGTGTTACTTTCCGACACGAGCAGCGTGAAGATTTATCTCTTCCAGCGGCATAATTATGTGAGATCGGTATACATTACCGCCATTTTTATTGTAGCACAAAGAAAGTCGCTGAAGAAAGAGTATTCAGAGCAGCTGGAGCGTTCAAGCCGGGATACAGCGCATTACAGCGTGGCCTCTTGTTTTCTTTTTGAATTGTAATGAGGTTCGTAGGAAAAAGCTTCAATTTACAACGACTTCAATAAAGGGGTTTCTCGATTCGCCTGTATGTTTTTTATGATTATATATATATTTTGTATAATTAATTATTTAAGTTTGTTACCTCAGAAATTTCGATTGGTTAAACCGATTTTGATGATTGTTTTCTTATTTGAAAGCTTATACTTCCTGATTTAATTTGTTCCAGTTCTGAAAATGGTATCCATGAGAAAACCATACTAGCCTTAAATTTGCATTCTCTTCAGTGCTTGATAACAGAGACCTAGGCTCTCCGAAACATGTCGCGCGTAACTTTGACTACTTACACGTGAGTTTAACCGTTTAACCTTTTCGAAGCTACGTCAATCACAAAAGCTGTCACTGAGACGCCACGTTAACAAAACGTCAAAACTGAATTTGAATTTTACGCACATGCGTGTAGGTTTATATTTCTCTGTGGATCTTGACTTATATATCGGTCTTTGGCGTTGAACCTGCGGTGCCAATATATCAGTCGTTGGCGTCCAAAAGGTTAATTATATTTATAGTTATTATATCTCACGTAAGTTAAAGTAAAATTATTTTGATTTTAGTGGCTTCGCTGTAAGTACAGCTATGCGCCTATGCGTTGCATTATTCATGGCCGCCCAAAGGTAATACTTACAAAGTGAAACGACCCCAGGTTAATAGAATCCTAATGCTGTTTATGCGACCATTGTGATGTTATCGTTATGCGGACCTCATCATATCGTTTTTGTGATGCATTAAAATTTGATTGTCCAGAGAGTTAAAGTGAGTTGAGATGTTGAAGAGTATACTGTATAACTTCTGTTGAAGGGTGAAGCACAATGTACAATTTTTTGAGAAATTTTTCACATTACTAATTTCCCGCTGTAACTTTTTTCTGCAGATAAAATTATTATTCTAGCTATTTTGTGGATGAACTCATATTGTTTTATTCAATATCTGTTGAGTTGCACCTATTTTTTAATTGCAGTAACACTACTATTTATGTATATATATATAAATTTTAATATTCTATAGGTTTTAAGAAAAGTGTGTACTGTGAGTGCAGTTAATGAATTTTGTGGTTTTTTTTTTGGTGATGGCAGCATCATCATCGTAATAGATACACAACTACTCGTATGATCGGCAACCCACTTGCCATGATGCGTGAAAACAATGCCTAAAATAAAGCTTAATATACACTGCACAACAATATACACTACCTGTTTTGCCCAAGCATCGTTGGCGTCACTAAATGTATTCCATTCGAAGTTAGTTACATAAGTTCCTCCCAATAACCGAGGCTATAGCCGCCATAAGTCAAACTAGTTATTTACATAGCATACGCGCGATGCCATATATTCCGGTCGGCGAATAAATCAGATAGCGTAGTGGGTGCGTAGGATATTGGCTAGCTGACTGACCGATTGACCACTATGTAAAAAGTTACAATATTTTTAAATTGTGTTTAAAATGACGACCAACGTGAAAATCAAACAGATTATTTAGCTATCTGGGTTGCTCGCGTAAATTAAAAAAAAGTTTATTACCAGATAAGTATACATACACAGGTTTCAGTTCACAAAAATAATTTGAACATACTTTATACTACCATTGACTTAATAATATCCATCGGGCCTAAACTAGGCACAGTCTGTATCTTGGAAACATGAAGTAGATGATATGTTTTGACCAATACGAGTAAGAGGATCATCAAAATTACGTTCAACTAAAGCCCGATGTGTACAGTCGACATTACATTGAGTAAAGCGGTTCGCTTAATATTTTAGTATATTTTTTACACTGATTTACACTTTTGACGACAATACCGAGTAATTTTCACAATTATCCATGGCTATTGTCTCACCACCAGAGGACCTAATGATCACTCTTCTGTATAAAATTTTAATCTTTTTATACAACGCCATTGAGTTTAATAAACTGACCACCAGGAGTAGCCACGCGTTGATGCCCGCACTGTATTTATAAGCGGCATGTATTATTGATAGCGCATTTTGTTCAGCCTTCAATCAAACTTTCCCTCCGGAGGTAGCAAACAAATATATCATGTTTGTAACAAACAACTCGGGCCGGCATTTGTCGTGACACTCGGACATTCAGAGGGCGCCCACGGAATAAATAGTGTCAAACCTTAAACAGTGAGTTGTCTTGGTCAGGTTAAAGGTTCTATGAAGGTACGATTTTTCGGGATTGCTTACATTGAGTAAACTTAAGTTTAATGTTATCCTGATGTTTCAGGGTGCTTAGCCAAGTTGCCAATTGCTAACGCTTAGTAGCGTATCGTAGTTTTTGCTCTCCACTCTTTAATATTAGTGCGACAAAGACAGTTACGTACCTTTCGTTTACGATTGACGATTAAGCGTTAGCGATTGGCAACTTGTCTAACGCTTAGTAGCGTATCGTAGTTTTCGCTCTCTGTCACTCTTGAATATTAGTGCGACAAAGACATTTAGCTGCCTTTCGTTTACGATTGACGATTAAGCGTTAGCGGTTGGCAACTTGTCTAACGCTTAGTAGCGTATCGTAGTTTTCGCTCTCTGTCACTCTTTAATATTAGTGCGAAAAGACAGTTAGCTGCCTTTCGTTTACGATTGACGATTAAGCGTTAGCGATTGGCAACTTGTCTAAGCACCCAGGCATGACGTTACACCCGTGGTGGCAGGAGACTTTCTCTCTCTCTCTCGAAGTCATCTGCCCGCAACCACCGGGTGTAATGTCATGCCCAAGACGTGAGGATGTTAAAGTAAACGGAAGTTTACGCGATTAAGATCCGTTTGTCGTTAAAATGTGAGTGATAATCGTGAAAGGTAAAATAAATATGCATACATTGCTTTAATCTTTCGCAGGCTTAGTAGCAGATCTGCTTTATTACAATTTCACTTTATAAATAGTCGTCAAATTAAAAATTTGATTTAACTAGGTACTTGACGCTCATGCATACTAGAGGTATTATAATGATAGTTAAAAGGCTTTATGAAGAAAAACGTTCATCAGTATAAAGATATAGAGTTATTTGTCTATTGCATTTTGGAATAGGAGTGTTACAGACCGAGATGTTAGGTCACATACGCAGTAGGTACCCATACTCCTCTTGTGCAAGTTGTTTATGGATACCAATACCCGGACTTTCTTTCTCTCTTCCTAGCTTTAGATACGGTGGGTTCAGTTTTTGTTTCTCTCCATACCATCCTACCTTCGAGATCTATGTAGGTATTAGGTGGGTGAATCAGTTTTTTTCTGTCTGTTATTGCAATGATTACGGTCGCCTGAGTCACGCTGGTTTTATGCATAATTAAGCTACTTAAACTATACAAACATGCATTTTTCTGGTGTTCATAAACCCTTTCCTTGATGGGCCATCTACAAACATGGACTATATTATATTTTAAAGACAAACGGGTCTTAATCGCGTAAACTTACGTTTAATTATATCCTGACGTTTCGGGCATGACGTTACACCCGTGGTCGCAGGCAGACTGGCGAGAGAATGTATCAACACCTTCGAGCTGCGCGGGTTTTTCGAACTACCCGCACTTGATCTTGATTATTCACTTCTAGGCTAGGGTTGTCACTAGGCCTATACACAACACTCACAACATCCAATGGCTTTAAAATGGATGTTTCACCACGCTTACATTTGTAAATCACGGGATTCCACGCGGACGAGATTACTTGCCCCTCATTTTGATTAAAATTCCGATGTTTCTTAATTTCAATAGCTTCACGTACTTTTCGGCTATGATGGCTACGCTCGGTTGAGAGGACTTTCGAGTTATGGAGCTCAATCCAGTGGTTAGGTCCGGACTCCAACAAATGCTCGGCCACAGCAGACTTATTCGTTTGAGGCTTGATCAAGTGCGGGTAGTTCGAAAAACCCGCGCAGCTCGAAGGTGTTGATACATTCTCTCGCCAGTCTGCCTGCGACCACGGGTGTAACGTCATGCCCGAAACGTCAGGATATAATTAAACGTAAGTTTACGCGATTAAGACCCGTTTGTCTTTAAAATATGAGTGATAATCGTGAAAGTTTAAATCAATATATGGACTATATTATTATGCATGTTTACATAAATTAAGTAGCACAATTTTGCATAAACCCAGCGTGACTCAGGCGACCGTAACCATGGCAATAACAGACAAAAAAAAGTTGGTTAACCCAGGTCCAGGTATACATAAAAAAAATTCTCCTATCTTCATAATAATAGTTGCCTCAATTTGTTACATTATCATTTGATTCCCAAGTACTTTACAGTGAAGGAAAACATCGTGAGAAAACCTGTAGGCTTATGATGGTCACGTGTAATCGTTTGTCGTTGTTGCCGTCATGTTCTAACAAGAGCGAAAGTGAGGAGTAGCACGATAACCGTCGTCGCGTGACCATCATAAGTGACCTGTAAAGGGTGTACAGGAAACATATCATATTAAAAGTTCCAAAGCCAAAAAAAAGTGCTATGTTCTTAAATACAGAGTGATTATGAGGTCGTGATCCCAACTGTGAAAAACGTGTTAAGATGGTCTTTCTGAATAAGGTTTCACATGGAACAAAAATAAATATCACGAAAAAAAATTACTGATTTCATACCGATCGGTGCGGAAGTGTTCATAACTTTCAGTCTCGTTTCATAATTATGTAAACACAATCGCAAGGAATTAGTATGGAGAAATGTATACATGTTAATGAACTTGAACGTAACTAGTCGTAAAAAAAGTACGTTTGTTCTAGACGTGTGCGCCGCGCCGGCGTCACGCCGCCGCCGACCTTTTTCGCCACGCCGCCGCCGCCGACTAATGGTCGGCGTGAAATCGGCGTGGCCTTGACTGAATAATAGACTTATTTCTTATGGGTTAATTACTAAATACTAAGCTTCGTATTTGCTTTATGTATTTACATAATGCTCTTATACAGGAAATAAAATATCAGCCTGTAGAGTGTCATCCATCACTCATTAAACGTACATACTTAGGCTCGACGATATCCAGTCCAGTTTTTGCAGAAGCAATGACAGATTATACAGAAGACCTAAAGGTATAACTTGCCCCCGTGGTTAACGTTCGTGGCCTATGAAGCATTTGAATCGATCGAGATACACCATTTCCAGCGGTACCAAGTAGACTTCGGCGCAAGGACTCCTCCTTGCGCCGTGGCACGTGACAATGCCACGTGGTCGTGATTATATAGATATAGTCATCAATTTCTCTTTTACGATCTTTCGACAACGGCCCCGAACTTGGCAGCGTGAACCGCTTCAGCAACCTGAATGTTGAGTGTGGTGCATTCCTGAGACAATAAGTTTTTGCAGGTCTTCCATGTTTGTGGGCTATGTGTCCAAAGAACAAGTAACCAACTAACAGTAGAACAAGTAAGCCAAGTAGACTACCGGTCATCTCTCCTAGCCGTTTTTTCAGGCCACAGTGACTGTTTTTCAGTGCTGAGAGCGTCGCTGGTGCGCTCTCAAGTGACTGACATAGCCAATTTTTGCAGCGAATACACGGCCGCATTCGCTGCAAGTCATTACCCCTCCAACGTAATTATATTGTATGGCCGCTGGTGGTCTAACCTTCAGCTCGTCGACCTTACCGTCAACTTCTGTACGACGAGCTATTTCAAAAGCACGTACGTGTGCGTGTACAGCTTGTCTCCACTCTGGTCGTCCCGCAGCCATTGTCTCCGATTGAGATGGATTTATGTTAGCCTTCTTCATGTGACGCTACAGCACATCTTTATACCGCAAAAACTGACCGCCTTGTCCACGTTTTTCTTTTTGGAGTTCGCAGTAAAAGATGCGCTTTGCCATTCTGTCATTGGACATACGGGAGACACGTCCACACCACCGCAGTTGCCGCTTCATTAAACAAGCCTCAATTCCAGTAACATTAGTAGTTGCGGAGGCATTTCAGATGGAAAGAATCTAACGAGCGGATATGCTTGCGGTACAAGCACCACGTTTCCGAGGCATACAGCGAATTTGGCAGCACAATTGCCATGTATACAGCTACCTTAGTAGAGAGCTTTATGTCGTGAGACCGGAACACCCTAGTACAAAGTTGCAGCAGCACCGATTCTGCAGTTCACTTCGTTATCAAGGTGACTAAGACTACCGGTAATTATATTGTAGCGTCCAGTTCGTCTCCAAGACCGGTATTCGAAACCCATGCCATTGCAGCGAGGAGTATCCATACCATTACAGTATGTCAAAACTGTGTTTGGTTGCTTTAAGAGATGTGTTCAAGATTTTGGTCTGGAAAGGGCTTTGTCATCAACATCAATAGTGAGTATATCAGTTATACCACCCACGTTCGTTTCGCCGACTATAAAGTAATTATGGCTGAAACCTTGGAGAACTTGTGCACTATACTCATTGAAGTCTGTAGAGCCCCTGAATGCGTTGGGCTTAAGATACAACGAAGATTAACGAAGACCATATGAAATATCTAGATTCTAGAATTTGTGATACACACTCCAGTCAAGATCTAAGCTCAAAGTCGAGAAATATGTGTACCGGAGACAGACAGCTAGTCCAGTTGGGTGGATCTAACTTTGAGAAAAGGGTCAACAGTAAAGTAGTGCCGGTCAGCACATCTTCTCATTCAATATCCCGCAGAGTATTTCAAAACGAAATTCTTCGACTAAGTGTTACTTACGACTCTAAAACGTGGTAGGTAACTATGGGCTTAGTAAAAAGATAACTCAATGAGCTATTTAATTGATGGAAAGAGGAGTACCCTACGAGATTGAAATAGGAATGGTTGAGAGCTGTAGAATAACTGAAAGCACTAACGTAGCTCAAAAAATGTGTGACCTGAAGTGGCAGTGGGCTGGACAATGCTCGCAAAATTACCGTTTGGGGCAAGCATAAACTTGTCGACGCAGCATAGGAAAGCTCCCAATATGATGGACCGATGACCTGACAAAGATAGGTGGAATCTATTGGATGTGGGCTACGCACTATTTGTCCGTATGACTTGCTATGGGATTTTTCCCTATGGGATTTGGGGACCTAATGTCCATCGGCAGATAATACGTATCATTATTATCATCATATAACGAAGATGAATAGAGTTAGTACAAGCCTAGTTATTGTTGGAAATACATATTATGTTAAGGCTTGTCCACGAAATATAGTAGACATTGCCGTATAATTCATTTTTTTTAATGAGACCATACCTTTGGGTCTTTTAGTAGGCCTTTTTACCATTTTGGGTCATTTAGTTTCCCAATGGGTCTTAACTAAATTACAATATCGATACTATAATAAACTGTAAATCGCGTGTCTAGAATTTAAATTAACTATTTCAAGTCTAACATTATTGAAATCTGTGCAGAAGATCGCTGTTTTTTGAGCGTGAACTTTTGCATTAAGCATTACCTGACGTTATTTTGATTTTGACGACTTTTAAGCGAATGCTTTTGGATATTGGATTGTTAAACATAAAATAGAAGAATCAATATACGGTCCCATGGCTGTTAGAACTACATGGGACTATTCTGTAACAGGGAAGACTGATTTTACGATGGCTACTTTATTCCGTGGACAAGCTTTAGAACATAATTAGAAGAGAAAACTGTTATCTATTGATCAGATCAGGTTTATTGAACATTTATACTGTATTTATCTCAATTATAACAAAGAATACGATCGAATTCCGCTTTTATATTGACGTGACCTTCACGCCGATTTCACGCCGAAATCACGCCGCCGCCGCCGACTTTTTGGCAAACACCGCCGCCGACCATTTTGACATCGGCGCACACGTCTAGTTTGTTCATGTAGGTCCTAAGGGAAACATTGTTCAGAAAGACCATCTTAACATATTTTTCACAGTTAGGATCACGACCCCGTAATCACCCTATATACCTACAGCCGCAAGAAGGCCTTAGGCATAGGCATATAAAAATACCTCAGGAAATAAGCGCGTGGGCACAAGAAATGCGATCAAGCAGAATTAGAGTAGGCGTGAACAAATGGCATACCGTGGGCCGACTCGTTAGGAGTTTGAAAAGTCATTCAGTGGAAATTTCTATAACCTTTCTTTACCGGTGCTTAGGAAAAGTTTACTTGTATCCGCACCATTGAATGTGCGGTGTGTAAGCTTAATGCTAAATATATGTATGCTATGCGTATGCTTGATGTTTTTCAGGACCGGTTTTCTTTATAACCGGTTTATCTTGGGAAATATACCTACTGGAATCTTTGAAAATATTTAAAAAGAAGTATTTCTCAGCTTCCGTAGCTTAGATGGCAGTAGTCCTTCCTACGAATTTATTTATCACAAATATTTGTCCTTGGTTATGGCTGTCTATGTATATTAGTATCATCATCATCATCATCAGCCTATGATGATCCACTGCTGGCCGTAGGCCTCTCCTATTAACTATGCGTATAGACGCATTAGGAGCTAAATGCCCAAAATCGTCACGCTGGGCAAGCGGATTGGCGATCGCAGTAATGTGTCCAATATGATGACGGTGCTGCCCATCATCAATCTTTTATCAAATAATGGTTAGTGACACTTCCATCCCTTAGTTGACTCTTACGACACCCGCTAGACACGGCCTATATAAGTATACGTATATATATCTATAATGTATATCGTAACTTGGTACCCAGATCACTAGCCTAAAGGCACTGGTCTCACCGCGAGCTACTAAGCTATGAACTATCGGCTATAAACATGAACAAAAGATGCGCAATCCCGTGTAAATAAAAGAGACACGGCGATACTCGCCCAGCTATCAGCTATCACCGCCGGGCGAGTATCGCCGTGTCTCTTTTTTTACACGGGAGTGCGTATCTTGTGTTCGCGTTTGTAGCCCATAGTTCATAGTTTAGTAGCTCGCGGTGAGACCAGTGCCTGATTGAGTTTACCGTGGGACTAGGTCGATTTGTGTAAGATGTCCCAAGATATTTATTATACATACGAGACGCTAAAAGTTATTTATTTGTAACATTATACTAATAAAACACACTAGAATTTGCGAACGGTTCGTTGGTTTACGTCCTTCTCATCATTCATTTAAAATACTGGTATTACAAAACCTTCAAAAGCTTAAGTGTCTATCCCTTTAGCCGCACCCTCGAATGAGGATTCTAAGAGGCCTAATGGAGCCATAATGAGTCCTCTTGGAGTCCTCAACTCCTCAGGTAAACTCGCGCGCCGCTGCGCACGGCAGATCAAAGGCAGCTAATTAGCTTGACCGCCCGTAAGATGGTGCTATTTTTTATTATTTTAATTTCAAAGTTCGGGAGAAATGAGATTTACGGATTGTACAGATAAATTATTTATGATTTCGTATTGGTTTGGTGTTAGTTTAAAATAGTTTATGTGTAAATTTTAAAGTTTTCTATTTGATTATTACTACTTTTAACAGGCAAGACTCAAAAAAAATTTAACCCAAGTCTCAACGCCATCCTGTAGTCCAAAAAAATCTGTGTAAAAAAAAAAAACAAAAATACTGTTATAGAGCGGTTGTTTTTGAGATGGCAACTGTACCAGTTCAAATTTAAAAGTATTGTGACACACACAGCCATAGAAGTGAAATCCTTGCCTTTTCCTCCCAAATAACGGTAGCCTGAAGACCAAACAAAATGTTAAAAACCTAATGTGTATTGTGGAATAGATGTCAATGTCTCAATGAAAAATATAAAATCTGTAACTAAGCGTCATTTTAATGCCTTAAAATTATGGCGACTAAAGTTAGACAAGCAAAAAACATTTCAGACAAAAATCCGCTTTGCTTGTCAATGAGACTCGGTGGGGCACTTGTCATAGTTTTACTTGACTTTGTTAAGGCCTTTGGCGATTTGAGTGGGCGGTAATAGGTTGAATGTAGACACTTGGTTTTGAAAAGTTTGTAACGTCGATTTCAATGTCAGACGGTTTCCACTTAGAATCGCGAGTTCTTTCGATCCTTATACGAGAAAATTGTTGTTCTAAGTTTTTTACGTTCCGTTACTATTTTTTTATACATTTTGTATGACAGAAACGTAATGGAAAGTTCGGATTCACGATTTTGAGTAGAATTCATGTAAAAAATACCTGTCACAAAAAAATGGGGACAACTTCGAAAAATAATTATACGACAATGACGAAAATGTTTCCTGCCGATTTATCTCATTGTGTTTCAAAATCAATGTCCTTAAAATTTTAACAACCTGCATTTAAGAATAGATGAGATATATGTAGGTATAATGAGTGAATCAACCTTTGTCTGTCTGTTATTGCCATGGTTACGGTCAACTCAGCCACGCTGGTTTTATGCAAAATTATGCTACTTAAGATATGCAGACATACATTTTTCTGGTACTAATAAGCCTTAATGGGACTGGGATTATCTTAATGTGACACTTAAAAACATTTGTATTTGGGTCAAAATTATTTTCGTTGTCTTGTTTCATCATAACACTCTGTCACGCTTTTAGTTGCTGTTTCGACTTAGTATATCCGGTGCACTTGTATTTCTTAATCACGCTAGATTTTAATCCATACATCAGAAATTGAAAACAAAACATATCTCACACAAAAATAACCACTGCGTCACATTTTTTAGGGACACAAAATAAGACAACGAAAATAATTTTGACCCATTTGCATAATTTAAGTACGATAATTTTGCAGAAATCCCCTGCGACTCAGGTGACCGTAATCATGGTAATAACAGACAGAAAAAAGTAAAATCACCCATTTTTAGTTAAACTCATGTCTCATAAGCTCATAACACAATCGTCTTTTCCAATTTTGTGCCGTTGATTAAAGACCAAAGATATAGTATATCACTCAAACCTTTTTAGGTGTCACGGTGCAAAGTGGCCGTAACTTCGGAAGGCACTCTCGCGGAAGTCTGAGTGTGACCGGTCATAACTTGCCGTAACCTAGAAACAGAGTTGGCACAATTCGCGCTGTCATAGGTACAATTTAGGTGCAGACCATGGATCTATATAATATTACGGATTACCCAATGGTATACAACGTAATGGGATCTTATTACGGCCGCCGGTTTAAATGTGTAACCGGTCATAACTTGCCGTAACCTAGAAACAGAGTTGGCACATTTCGCGCTGTCATAGGATAGGTACAATTTAGGTGAGAGACCATGGATCTATAGAGCATTACGGATTACCCAGTGTTATAAAACTTAACGAGATCTAATTCTGCTTGCCGGCTTAAACATGTGTGTGTTTCGATCCTGCTGCACTGACAAGTGCAGCATAGTCTACGACAATTGAATTACTTTCTAATGCATCCAATCTATACGCATAAGGAGGTAATAAGAGAGGCCTTCGTCCAGCAGTGGACTGTAATTATAGTCCATTGCTGGATATTATATAATATTAATAGAGCAAATTAAGAATTATGGTGATGATGGGGATGGGATTTTTGCTGGTGGTACGACCTCGTGCAGGGTCCGCCCGGATAGCTACCATCATCTTACCCGTTAACCTGCCGCTAAATAGTACTGTGTTCCGGTTTGGGGGTAAGATAGCCGTTGTAGGCAATCCATCTAAGTCCTCAGGGTAGGCAGCGCATAGGCGATTTTTTGGTCACTATGTCCATGGGCCTCAGTTCCCGCTTTCCATCAGGTGGGCTGAGAGCTCAGTTGTCTACCTTTGTCACATAAAAAAAGTAGTTTAGAGAATCAAACAATACATTTGTTATAAAATTCCCAAATAAAAATGTAGATAAAAAAGCTCCCTGTGTAGCGTAAATAATACACGGTAGTAAATTTAACACTGAGTTTAATAATTAAAACTTGAGAAACAGTAATTCTGCGTGCTACTCATTGGTATAGACCAGACAAGAGAGAGCTGTGTTGCTATACACAAAAATACTTAAAATATTGGCTCTGTTGCCATACACGTAAATAATTATTATATTTGTTCTTGTCTTGAACACCCTGTGTTGTTTCTCCCCTGGTTTTCAAGTTTTTCCGTCAAGCACGAAACGCGGTTAGCAATTAGCCGTGGGACAATAAAAGCGACAGCCATTGTGACTGCCATTAATAATATTCTCACCGAGTGATCATCCGATAGCCTTCCTTCGATTGTAGAGCTTCAAGGTTTAGAGACTTCTACCTATTTATTGGTAGTGAAACAGCGCCATATTTTTGATAGTCTTATTCTTACTGGTTTTATGTTATGGGCATTTTTACTTTTTATGGTTACCCAATTAGCGCGAAGTTAAAAAACCTTAATTTCAGTCAGATTCGTAACGACAATAATTAAGCACTAAATTTCGATAATATTTCGGTTTTGGTGTTCATTTTACAAACTATAAGCCATATTATAATATAAAAACGCCGATCGAGTTTAACTTCCTAAATTATATTGTACTTAACAAAAATTAATTAACATTTTAATATATCCACAGCACAGGTTTCGTCCAATAACATACCAAATATCCACCTCAGGTTTCGTCAATAAGCCGTAGTACACAACATCATCCGCCACATGCCTCGTCAATGATAAAAAACCTATAAAACAATTATTTATATTAACGATCAGCTTAATACGTACCCGGCTCAAACGTCCCTAAAATACCCGCTGCATTCCCACGTTGGATAGCCAGGGAAATACGTTGAACCAGGTACGTACCTGACCGTGGATTGCAACCCCTATCGCGCAATCTCTTCCCCAAAGCCCGTATGAAAGTCTTAGCCTCGGAACACCAAGGACCCGCCGTCTCAACAGCAAGAGGGACAAAATCATACACCGGTTCCAAGGGCGAATATTTGGCATGCTTGTTCCTGGCCGCATTTTCCGCAGCACCCCCAGCGGACCGCGTAGTCTGTGCAAGATGCGACGCTGCGAACGTGCTCACACACGTGGCATCCCACAACAAACTCCGCCCTTTCGACCAAGGAACCAGTGTAAGTCCGTCGGGCCTCTTAGCATCAGTACGGCTGAGTCCCTGAGGTTCCAGGACGCAGGGTATGTTTGCCAGCACCATAGCTCGGCGCACTATGTCGTTTAAGGCGTGATGTCTGGGAAATCTTCCAGCGCACCGAGCACAACTTAGCCCATGATACCCATTCGCCTCTACCATCACCCCACAAATGCAGTGATGTGGCTCACATACCCTACAACCCAACCTTAACGCAGCACCAATCCTCAGAGAATCATCATCCAACAGGGTCCCTAAATGCGAAGACGGCAAGGCATGCAGCCAGGCTCCCGATTCTGGTTCCACCAAAGCCTTCAGCCGAGCCAACTCAACCCCTGATGCATTCTCAAGCAAAGACGCATACGTTTGCCGACTCAAAATCTCGTCCCACGATCTCTGCACTGCAACTTTTTCCGGCCGCTCCCCACTAATACAGCGAACAGACCATTCGGCTAAGGCATCGTTCAAAAATGGCACCAGAATCCGGTCCGAATCAATTGATAAAATACGTGATACCAGTGAGAGAGAAGCGTGTGACGACGAAAGAAAAGCAATGAGTCCAACGTCAGCCATGCGACGAACACCCAAGCCACCAAAACGAATGGGAAGGGTAGCCTGCCGCCAATGGGAATCCTCGAAACTAACGTTCAGGACAGTCTCCAGACCATTGCGGAGCACATCATCGAAGCCCTGGATCACCCGCGGAAACATCCACGTAGGCGCAGTTCTCAGAATGTATGTTACGCGTGGAATAGAAAAACAGTTACGCAACAACACCAGAGCAACGTGCGCCGACAGATGCCGCAGGTGGTCCAAGGACTCCGCCATTGCAGTCTTTTTGGCCTCTATGACAGCACTAACCCCCGCCGGAAATATTGGTGCACCCAGAAGCGAAAGGCAAGACCTATCCACTAACCCCACGCCCGGTAAAATCGCCTCAAAGTCTGGTACCGAGCCCATTGCACTAGGTCCACAGGGAAACAACTCACATTTACTAGCATTAATTTTTAAACCAATGACCGATAAGGCGGGCAAAAGCTTCCCTATATCCCTCAGGACAACCTCCGGCGTCCCCCCCAAAGTCCCATCGTCCAAGTACCAAATGTTTAAAGGCGATTCCATGGAGGCAATAATGTTTCTAATGGCCAAGCAAAAAAGGAGCGGTCCGACGGGGTCGCCCTGCTGAGCACCGACCTGTGACAAAATTGAACTTGAGCCATAAAACAGATTGCTTGGAGAGGAATAGCACTGATGAAGGAAGGGATATAAAGCCGGAACGTGATCCCTAACCTCCTCCAACATGACATCCCTCTCCACGCTGTTGAACGCATTTCTTATGTCCAACTTCACAACCACCTTGTCGACATTTTCTGGAGCCATTGCATAAGTCCGCACCGCATGGATAGCCGCTTCGCACCCCATAGGTGTACCAAAGCCTATTTGGTGAGGCTGAAGAAGGGTCGCCATCTCTTCCTTCACAGCTCGACACGCAAGCTTGGCCACCAGCCGCCGTAACGTATTTCCAATGGCAATAGGCCTTACCCCACCATCCTTCTTCGCTAAGGCACACAGTGAAGCCCCATAAAGGTACGGGCAGACTTGGGGATTTACCATACCTCTCAACAGAAAGTTGCAAAGCTGAGTAAGAGCCTCCAACAGTTTGACCCCATTACAACCAGCAGACGGAGACGTCAATTCTTTGAGGTGCTGGGGACGCAAACCATCCAACCCAGACGCAGACCCGTTGTAAAAAGAGCCCAAAGCGTTCCTCACTTCGCCTTCGGTAACAGTTAAGAATGGACTCGAAAGATCGGGCTCAGGAGGAAAGACTAGCGCTCGCGAAGGTGATGGGTGCTTATCACACAACTCTCTTAATGTGTCGCCATCCGAAGGTGCAAGGGTGCAGTCAGAGAGGAGAAGGCGCACCGCACCTCTCAGGTCTCCATCGTGAACCTTAGCCTCTATACTGTGGTATAAAGAACGCGACTTAAGGCCAGCCTCAGCAGGGAAATATATACACGAGCTGTCTATGTTATCCTTCACTTTCAACGTCAAGGACCTACTATCAGTGTTCTCAGGAACCCTCAAAGCCGTAAAAGAGAAAGAAAGTAGAGCAAACCAGTCTTTTAACTCGTTATTACGCAAACAGCTATGTATAATCGTGCATAACCTCCCTGCCGCCAAATTTCTCGCACCCTTGGGGACATGCCGCAATACCTTCACATTTCTCTTAAGCTCAGGTAACCTTTCAAAGCAAATACTAACATTGTCAGTACCTAATGTAGGACCCCTAACAGCATTCACTACCTGACATTGAGATGCAACAGTATCCCTATGCACACGACTTATGTGTACATTAAGGCCTCTGGGCGCAACATACTGCCTGGATGCATCCGCCGGACAGTAAGGACAAGATTGCTTATTGGGGTTGCTCATAATATCAAACCAAAATTACAAAAGGGCAACAATGCACATACAACAACAAAAGCAAATACATTTAACAACATTTCACACAGCATTACATTTGAAAGATTCAGCAATATTAATAACAAAATAAATGTACATCATAAGCAAAAATGTCAATATTAGCAAAAGCCGTTTAATAATATCAATAAAATCTGTAAAATAACAAAAGCCGTAAAATAACAATAATAAAAATAAAAAAATTAAATTAAAATTAATAATAATAATAAAAATGTACAATTACAATAAATCTGTAAAATTAAAATAATAATAATTTAAAGCATCGAACCTTTAATCAGGCACTAAAAACAAATACATAGTTAAGAAAAAACCAGCAGCCGCAGAACCCGATACAGCAAACAAACCGCTTTTCCAACTCGATGATGACTGCAATAACGTCGCAGCTTCCAAAAATTTGCTCCCGAACGCACGGTCAAATTTCTGAACGCAACTTAATCAAATCTTCGATAACATCTTCCCCTTCATTGTAGTTTTCGAACGCATCCTTTCTGCCATAGGCTCACAGCTGCCAAAAACCACCATTGACAGATGACAGATCAAAGTTTTGATTTCACACAGCTACTTAATGTTGCGGTAGATTTTAATTGTTTTCAAAAAAGAAAGATCGTTATGTCGTCTATGTATGTGTGCGTTAATCGGTTACATGTTCAGTTGAAAATTATTTCTTCAAAAACTCCGTCAACTCACGGTTTCTCGTGGTAAAAAACACTGCTGCACGTTGATGAGGTTATGTTCTTCACACTTGCAAAC
>JALPQI010004017.1:0-92771 GCA_025490895.1 Thaumatotibia leucotreta
AATTGTAACTTTTAATGATTGCAACACGTTCAGAATCGTTTGTAGTTGATTGTAGTGAAACGGATTTTGTTCGTAGTCTGTTAGAAAAAAAGTTACGAAAGGGGGGTAAAACCTTAGTATAGAATTTGCGAAATTTTATCTTTTAACGATTGGGTCGTGTTCAGAATCGTTTGTAGTTGGTTGTAGTTCTTTTATTTTCGTTTGTAGTTGAATGGAAAAAAAGTTACGAAGGGGGGTGAAAAATCTCAGCACAAGATTTGCGAAATTTTATCTTTTAATGATTGAATCGTGTTCGGTTTGGTTTGTAGTTGATTGTAGTTACTTTGTTTTCGTTTGTAGTTGATTGTAGTTTTTTTGTTTTCGTTTGTACTTGAATGGAAAAAAAGTTACGAAGGGGTTGAAAAATCCGAGAGCACAGGAATTGCGAAATTTTTACTTATAACAATGTATTATTGTTCGAAATCGTTTGTTTGTTGATTGTTGTTCCTTTGTTTTCGTTTGTAGATAAATGGAAAAAAAGTTACGAAGCGGGGTAGAAAACTTTAGTATAGGATTTGCGAAATTTTATCTTTTAACGATTGGGTCGTGTTCGGAATCGTTTGTAGTTGATTGTAGTTCTTTTATTTTCGTTTGTAGTTGAATGGAAAAAAAGTTACGAAGGGGGTGAAAAATCTCAGCACAAGATTTGCGAAATTTTATCTTTTAATGATTGAATCGTGTTCGGTTTCGTTTGTAGTTGATTGTAGTTACTTTGTTTTCATTTGTAGTTGATTGTAGTTCCTTTGTTTTCGTTTGTAGATGAATGGAAAAAAAGTTACGAAGCGGGGTGGAAAACCTTAGTATAGGATTTGCGAAATTTTATCTTTCAAAGATTGTGTCGTGTTCGGAATCGTTTGTAGTTGATTGTAGTTCTTTTATTTTCGTTTGTAGTTGAATGGAAAAAAAGTTAAGAAGGGGTTGAAAAATCCGAGCACAGGATTTGCGAAATTTTTACTTTTATATTCAACTACAAACGAAAACAAAGGAACTACAATCAACTACAAACGAAAACAAAGGAATTACAATCAACTACAAACGAAACCGAACACGATTCAATCATTAAAAGATAAAATTTCGCAAATCTTGTGCTGAGATTTTTCACCCCTTTCTTAACTTTTTTTCCATTCAACTACAAACGAAAATAAAAGAACTACAATCAACTACAAACGATTTTGAACACGACCCAATCGTTAAAAGATAAAATTTCGCAAATTCTATACTAAGGTTTTCCACCCCGTCTCGTAACTTTTTTAATATTCAACTACAAACGAAAACAAAGGAACTACAATCAACTACAAACGAAAACAAAGGAACTACAATCAACTACAAACGAAACCGAACACGATTCAATCATTAAAAGATAAAATTTCGCAAATCTTGTGCTGAGATTTTTCAACCCCTTCGTAACTTTTTTTCCATTCAACTACAAACGAAAACAAAGGAACTACAATCAACTACAAACGAAACCGAACACGATTCAATCATTAAAAGATAAAATTTCGCAAATCTTGTGCTGAGATTTTTCACCCCTTTCTTAACTTTTTTTCCATTCAACTACAAACGAAAATAAAAGAACTACAATCAACTACAAACGATTTTGAACACCATTACAATGTAAAAAGTAAAAATTTCGCAAATCCTGTGCTCAGATTTTTCAACCCCTTCGTAACTTTTTTTCCATTCAACTACAAAGGAACTACAATCAACTACAAACGATTTCGAACACAAATACATTGTTAAAAGTAAAAATTTCGCAAATCCTGTGCTCGGATTTTTCAACCCCTTCTTAACTTTTTTTCCATTCAACTACAAACGAAAATAAAAGAACTACAATCAACTACAAACGATTCCGAACACGACACAATCTTTGAAAGATAAAATTTCGCAAATCCTATACTAAGGTTTTCCACACCGCTTCGTAACTTTTTTTCCATTCATCTACAAACGAAAACAAAGGAACTACAATCAACTACAAATGAAAACAAAGTAACTACAATCAACTACAAACGAAACCTAACACGATTCAATCATTAAAAGATAAAATTTCGCAAATCTTGTGCTGAGATTTTTCACCCCCTTCGTAACTTTTTTTCCATTCAACTACAAACGAAAATAAAAGAACTACAATCAACTACAAACGATTCCGAACACGACCCAATCGTTAAAAGATAAAATTTCGCAAATCCTATACTAAAGTTTTCTACCCCGCTTCGTAATTTTTTTTCCATTTATCTACAAACGAAAACAAAGGAACAACAATCAACTACAAACGAAAACAAAGTAACTACAATCAACTACAAACGAAACCGAACACGATTCAATCATTAAAAGATAAAATTTCGCAAATCTTGTGCTGAGATTTTTCACCCCCTTCGTAACTTTTTTCCATTCAACTACAAACGAAAATAAAAGAACTACAATCAACTACAAACGATTCCGAACACGACCCAATCGTTAAAAGATAAAATTTCGCAAATTCTATACTAAGGTTTTACCCCCCTTTCGTAACTTTTTTTCTAACAGACTACAAACAAAATCCGTTTCACTACAATCAACTACAAACGATTCTGAACGTGTTGCAATCATTAAAAGTTACAATTCCGAAAGTCGGGTGCTGAGATTTTGTACCCCCTTTTTGAATAACTTTATCATGTTATTGTTGAATGTAACTTGTTACTACAAACGAAGTAAACGGCACTACAATCAAGGTTTAATGATTTTGAGCTAAATTATGCTTAGAAATGTCTATTTATTCCTGCTTTTATACGATTTAAACAAGTTTTCGAAAAAAGACATCAACGCGCTCAGGAATATTTTTTTTTGTTTATTTTTTTTTTCACGTTTCTGGGCTACTACAAACGAAAAGAAAGGAACTACAATCAACTACAAACGATCCTGAATACGATACAATCAATAAAAGTTAAAATTTTGAAAGTCGGGTGCTGAGGTTTCACCCCCTTTTCATAACTTTTTTTCTAACCAACTACAAACAAAATCCGTTTCACTACAATCAACTACAAACGAAAGGCTTCCCGAATCATAATTAAAATTAAAAAAAAACACAAGGGCGGGTGCCACTGCCAAGTTCACAGAGGTCAGTTTAAGTCTTGTTTTTATTCATTAAAATCGTTGGACAATCGATTATCATTCAAAGAAATACTCAATTAGTTTCTAATTTCGATAGCCATTTGTTTTACCAGTTGAAATATTGTATTGGGAAAGCAAATCGATTGTAATCAAGTAGGTCGTCTAGATTAGAGACCTAGGTCGCGACTACCAAGGGCGCCGGTCAAGGGTATATTTATATTAGGTACTTGAAAGATGTAAGTAACTTGGGTATGTTTTTCTATCGAAAGTAGATACTTTCGATCATGCAGTCTTTCCAAAAAGGCTGGTTCATTTACTATTTTATCTGCGTTCTGATTTGTCAAAGTCTCCTATCTGAAATAGATTTTCGAGCTCCTCTTAAACTAACGCGGTCTACAGACCTATTCAGTGTTCCGAAAACAACTACAAGCGCTGGAAAACATGCGCCAACAGCCTGTGCGACCACTACAATAAGTTTTTGCTCGAGATTGATTTATTTTCAAAATCCCGCGCCCAGTTCAAGGCCGCCATTATAAATGTATACCTATAAAACAAGATTCGCAGAAAATTCAAACTCAGAGTTACTTTTGCTCCTTCGTTACATATCGTCGGGGATAGAGCCATAACTAAAAAATTCAATTAGGCTCAATTTGAGTGTCAATTGTTTGATATTTGAACTCTATCTGCTTTGGTAGTTACGCGGTATTGCACTAAACCCGACGATATTAGTTATGTTTATGCACATACATATACCACTTTTCAGTAGAATCCAAAAAAATGTAAACGAAATTAAAAGCTTGCATTAAATAAATCTGGACATATATTATTATTATTATATTATTATATTAATTGATACACTAGCAGCTATTTGCTGATACGTGTATATCACTGCACTTGTTTTTTTAATTAAAGTTTATTTTTGGTTAGATTAGGTTACTTCAAAAAAAAAACATTTAATGCTCAAAAAAGAATATTATCTGTATAAAATGTTGGAAATTTATGATTTACACTACTTCTAACCATAATGAAAAAAATACTGAACTGCACCACAAGGAAAATTTAAACAGGAACATTTTTTTCATAAGGAAGTATATTGTTAATAACCAGTAGGTACACATTCTTGGCATTCATTGTTTAAAATATTCTAACGAATTCATCGAACAGTCATTCATCATTCAAGAGCTAATAATATGTAGCCAACCATGTAGTGATTTAGCTTCCCGATGGTTCATATAGAGGTGTGCGCCACGCCGGCGCGGCGGCGCCGCGCCGCGGGACCCACGCCGCCGCCGCCGCCGACGTTTTCAAAATCCACGCCGCGACAAAAATTTTGCGGAATAAAATCATTTAAATTACGCGCCACGCTGATCATATTAGCATTAAACAACAATATGCTTGCAAATATCGATAAGCGGTTCCCTCTGTCCGAAATGCCACTTCTGGATTACAGATTTTCAGGCCTAAAGGAGATTGATACGTACCTACGAAAAATCACGCTACTCGAGTAGAATTGTTCCCAATTTTACAGATTTCTTTTACAGAATTCCATTATATTATATTCTTCACATCGTCGATCCCAACAGTGTCTGAAGACAAAACACTTCAATACGTGCGTTCCACCCGTCGTGATGTACGGAGTCGAAACGTGGACACTGACGGTACGGCTGGTCCACAAGTTCAAGGTCGCTGAGCGAGCTATGGAAAGGGCTATGCTCGGCGTCTCTTTGCGGACCGAATCAGTTCGAGTTGAATCAGAAATAAGGTTATCCGGTAGAGAACCAAAGTGATCGACATAGCCCACCGTGTTAGCAAGCTGAAGTGGCCGGGGGCTGGCCGTATTAGCCGTAAACCCGACAACTATTGGGGTAAACGAGTTCTTGAGTGGAGACCGCGTCTCGGCAAGCGTAGTGTAAGACGCCCTCAGGCAAGGTGGAGGGACGATTTGCGTAGGATGGCCGGCAGGAGCTGGATGCGAGCAGCCAATGAACGAAAACGGTGGCGTGAAATTGGGGAGACCTATATCCCCAGCAGTGGACTGCAATAGGCTGATGATGATGGTGGATGTTTTTTCATTATCTACGTTAGGCCACCATAGGAGGCTTAATGACTGTCTATTAACTGATTCTATTAATTTAAGCGTTTGCCATGGATGATTTTGTGCTTCTTGAATAAGATATTTTTAGAGGAAAAAGGAGATGTAAGCTAAAAAAATTGGCATTTGAAAAAGGTCATTGGGCATTTTTGACCCGCTTTATGATTTTTAGCGTACAGAGACCAAACTAGCTTTAAAATAAATAATTAAATCTCACTTTTCTAAATATGTAATTTTTCCGTATGTATCAACCGGGAAAAAAAAGTTATTCGACTTTTTGTATCCGAAATAGTCTTTTTAATGTTTTTACTTTCAGCATTGTATAATTGCGTAAACGGTTGTGACCTACTGGTCGTAGTGGGTAGCAGATGTTGGTCCTTCAATCTGGAAGATTCTGGGTTTCAACCCCAGCTCGAACCAATGAGTCTTTCGGAACTTATGTACGAAATGTCATTTGATACTCAGAACTAGCTTTTCGGCGAAGGAAAACATCGTGAGAAAACCGGTCTCTAATCTCAATACGGTTTAAATTCTTCCTCTGAGTTGGAAGGCGAACTGGCAGTCATTTCCACAAAAAATAGTGTTATGTTAAATCTTAAGATTAGGTTGCCAAGCGGACCCCAGGCTCGCTAGAACTGTGGCTGGTGCCGAAATAACGCTAACAGGGTTATGACTGTCAGCATTGTGCAAAAGTGTGGTTCATGTATAAAAAACACTATAATAAGTAGTATTAGGTTTATACAATAGTTTTTATTTTTTTCCTCAATTCTCCCATGCCTTGCAAGAATGCGACTCATACCACTCAGTAGCACTAACATTTACCTACATACCTAGCCCTATTTCGTCTGTGGACGCATTGGGTCACATGCCCGAACAAAATGCCCAATGACCTTTGCTGTCGCTTTGCACGGCTTAGAAATAGATAACTGCAGCTTCGCCTGATAATACCCAAGTAAAATCAGCGAAAACAAGGTTTTTTTGTCCCCTGTTACCTCCTCCAAAAATAGACCAATTTGTAACAAAAAAATTTTCATAAGTTTTTTAAGAAAGATACTTCTCATGTCGGTATGTTTCCTCTTTTTGGACTCTATACGAAATATTTTTATCTGTACATTAAAACGCATTCAAAATTTGGCTATTTTTGCAGTTTTTGTAGGCTTGTAATAAATAATAACGTCAAACAAAGCAAAACATACCGACATGCGCGATGCAAAAATAGATTTTAAATGGAAAAAAAAAATATTTTTTCGTGTGTACACCGATGTATGATTAAGCAGTGTGGGCGATGATGGTACTTTAAAGAGGTTGTAAAGCTGGGTATCTGTAGTATTTGAAATCTGGAGTACCTGTTGGGAATTCATAGTATTGGGAACGTGTAGTATTGGGAATCTGTAGTGTTGGGTATTTGTAGCATTCGAAATCCGTATTATTGGGACTGACAATATTTGTAGTATTACCTCTTATCTGTAGTATTAGGAATCTGTACAATTGGGTATTGGGAATCTGTAGATGTGTAGACAAAATGTCACGACTCGACCCATTGCAAGTTAATAAAATAATTTTCGTACACGATAATTATAACAATTGTCGCATAAAATGCAATCTTATAATTTTTTATGTGTTTATTTTTTTGTACACTGTGCCGAAGCCAAGAATGTATGGTCCCTAACATGCCCCAACACGAACCCGCCTGCCAACCCGTGTTCACAAAGACAGTGAGACGAGCCTCTCTGTCGTCTAACCAAGACCGGCCTATTAGACACGGCGCTTGGTCCGGCAGATCGAGCTCGTCTCATTGCAACCGCGGAATGGGAGTCGGGTTTGTGGCTGCAGGCTCTTCCATCCTCCACAATAGGCACATTGCTGGATAACAATACCTTCCGGTTGTCCGCGTGCCTTAGAATAGGGGCATCAACAAATATGCCCCACAGATGTCAATGTGGGGCTATGGTAGATAGTCTGGGCCACCACGGCCTCTCATGCAGTCGGAGCGCTGGGAGAATCCCACGCCATGCCAGCATTAACGACGTCATCCGTAGGGCCCTTGTCACTGCCAAGGTCTCAGCAGTCCTTGAGCCCAACGGACTGGTTAGGGACGACGGCAAAAGGCCCGATGGGATGACGTTGTTGCCTTGGAGTATGGGTCGGCCCCTTGTCTGGGATGCTACATGTGTAGATACCCTGGCGCCGTCCCATATTCCAAGCACCAGAGTTAGTGCTGGTGCGGCGGCATCTTTAGCAGAAGACCTCAAGCGTCGCAAATATGCTTCCCTCGGTAGCAGCTACATATTTGCGGTGTTTGGGGTTGAAACACTGGGGCCGTGGGGGCCAAGTGCGCGTCGCCTCTATAAGGAAATTTCCAAGCGCCTTATAGAGGCGTCGGGTGACCAGAGGGCTGGCCAGTATTTCACGCAAGGACTCAGCATACCAGTCCAGCGCGGCAATGCGGCCAGCCTTCTGGGCACTCTACCTCCCCAGCAAGACCTGGGGCAAATTTTTTATTTATAATTAATTTTTATTGTGTTAGTAGTTTATTCTTGTGATTTTTGAAAAATTTTTTTTTTCTAATAATAAACTTGTCCTAAACTATATCTAGGTGTTTAATACCTTTTCATAAGGATGAGAATCGAATTATTGCCCTATACGTTCATATAAAAGGATATATGAACGTATAGGGCAATAATTCGACCTTGACGCCGGCGTGGCGCCGCCACGCCGGCAAAATTTTGCGGCGCGCTGCCGCCGGCGATTTCTGTGCCGGCGCACACCTCTAGGTTCATATTGTGTTTGTTAAAATATTTAATTAAAAGTACCTAGTTAAGTTTGTTTAGGTAAACAAAATGGGGTATCATCATTTAATTGATATTGTCATTTTTTACTATAATGTCTACTTCTAAAAAATAGCACCATGCCAAATCTTATGATTGCTTGTGAACCAAGTGTGCCAAGTGAACCACAGCACTGTGGTCCCGTAGTAGGTCATAGAGGTCCAATGACGATGATTGAATAATATCATCATCTTTATCCTAATTACTTACCTATTAGTCATATTAAGTCATGGTATAAAAATAATTGCAACTAGTTTTATAGAACATTTATGTTTGGTCATCTGAAGTGAAGTGAACACAACGGATAAGTCCTTGTTACTAGTATTATCAAGAAGCTCATTAGCGTAATACGCGACACGAGTTTTTTCAAAAAAAAACATTGTTACGCGTTTGCTTTGCAATAGATATTCAAGTTGAAGGTATGAATACATAATATATTTACTAACGAGGTGCTACGCCAAGGCAGTTAAATCGCAATACTATTTAGTGTTTTCTGATTTTTATCGAAACTTTTAACTGCAATGCCGGCCGATGCCGGTAATAAGTTATATATGATAATGTTTATTAAAAACTCAATTTTACGAATAAATTAAGAAATTTTGCATTGACTTGCGATTGTGGGCTATAGAAGAGGTCTACGCCTTGCGTTCAAAGGCGTAGAACATGCTACGAAAAAACTAATTTTTATTTAACTGTTTATTTATTTATTTTAGGTACACATTTTAAGTGTTTTTTATAAGAATTCTTATTTTTGAGACCTGATTGTATGTTAAGAAGACCAATTGCGACATTGAAGGAATTCGTCAAGTGTTTCAAACACTATCACAGTTAGTTAGTAGTTACTGCCAGATGTTGAAAATGTCAATACCGATAACTTACATGAGAAGATTTCTCACTTATGCAAGAGAATATATTATTATTCGTTATTTAATAATAGACAGACTGGAAAAAGATCCACCGATCAAAATCTCGTATGTTAAAAAAATACAGTGATTGCCTGAACAGCATTGAAGTCTGTAATCTATCGAATGAAAATGTAGATACATAGTACCGTGCTCCTAGCAGAGTGCCTGCCGGGTAGTGATTGTTCTTCAACTTCTTTAGAAAGGATTTCATGGACTACAGCAAAAGGTCTAAACGGCGCAGATTAGCGGAGCTAGCTAAGGTAGATCATTCTACAATAAACTCTTTGCTTAGTGAATCCAGTCAATCTCACATCAACTCTGTGGATGAAGTGTTATATTTAATGAGGCAAAGTTGAATAATCATCAGTATAATTTGATGAAAGAATTGATTAATAAGAAGTCTCCGAATGCGTTACCATCCTATCAAAAAAAGTTGGAGGCTAAGAAGCTGTGTTATCCATCAGTGAGTTATGTTACGGAATCATCTGCCGAAATAGAATCACAATATTTTTGGACCATACAACATGCAGAATACTAGAATCACGAAAAATGTTGTAAAAAATATTGATGTCACTAAATATTTGTTTATATAGGGAAATGGGTGTTTGATGGGAGTACCGGGCATAGCAAATATAAGCAATCATGTATGTAGTAAATTTGTTATAACTAGTTATGAAATTAATACAAGTCATAAGGAGAGATGTCCATTAGGAGACACGTAGATTATATATTTTAATTGTATACACTAATTTAATTACAGGTAGAACTATTTAAAATGTAATTCGTTTAAATTAGATGTAATTACTTTGAATATATAATTGTAATTATTACTTTATTTTTATTTTCTTACCGATATAATTTAAGTGCTCTATTACTGTTACTGTTACAAACTATAGTTCTATATACCTAATAAAATATCCTTATAGTACTATAGTTTGTTTATTTAACTGTAATTTACTATAATATTTCATAATTACATGCTTTGGCATGCATTAATTATCTGGCCCTGCTTAGGGCGCGGGACCACAGTGCACAGGCTCCCTGAAGTGAATGATAGGAAAATGATTCTTTATACTTGCTTTATTTATAAAGAAGTTGCAAACAATGTAAACAAACCATTCAAACGTATATTCATATTTTATTGTTTGAATGGTTTACAATAATTGCCTGGTTTATTTCATAATAAATAAATATCTTGGGACAAATTACACAAATCAACCTAATTTCATGGTAAACTCAACTAAGGATTGTGGATACCAAGTGACGATATTGTATATGATAGATAAATATAGATAGAGGTACTTAAATACATACACAGCCACAGCCAAGGAATAAATATTTGTGATAAATTAATACACAAATAATGTCCTCAACGGGATTCTTTGTAGGCATGGTTACTACTAACTAGGCTACAGAGGCTGACAAAAAGTTAATTAAACAGTTAATAACACAGTTAGACACAGCATAGTATTTATGGAATTAACCCTCCGCATACAAGGTGAAAAATGTTTACATGACGTATTTGGAGTCTGGTATACCCCACCTCCTATGCTGAAGGTGAAAAAAACATTCCCTAACAACATTTAGTTTTCATACTGCATATGAATTCTCTGATTGCTGTTGCACAGTTTCAATTTCACTGTATTTTGATATGGGATTCCTTATCAATGCTTATCACGTTCAAGTGTAATGAGCAAATAAAAATAAACACTGTGTGTATAGTAATAGAAAACATTATCTCAGTTGGAAGAGTTAACCACTAATGGTGACTCAAATTCCTTCAACAAAGCAAATAGAAAAAAAATTAAAACTTAGTCAGGGTAAATGGGAAGGTAGCTAAAACCTTGGTTTTCACCTTTTTCATGATAAAAGTTTGCAACATTTGGTAGCTGAGATCTAAATTTATCTGGCCGAAAACTGCCTAAGCTGCACTACATTGAATTATTGTTTACTTTCAATGAAGGTTTTGTAGATTGGGGACTTTCTTAATTATGCAAAATAATAGACAAGATTATTGATGATCATTTAAAAAATGGAAACAAACTAGATAAATTAAACAGCCATTTAACAATCTGTCTTAATTGTGTCTAAACTTTTTGAGAACTACTCTAATATTAAGCCTCCTCTATATATTTTTTTAACTTATAACACTTATATGTATATAACTAATGGTCCTCAATTACTTGGATGTATTACTTATAATTTGACACAAGGCATTACCTTACTAACCATAAGGTGACATGAGGACAATCCAATTTGAATAACCATAAAACATTTTTTTTATAATGTATAATGACTCAACCTATAGTCCAGTGCTACAACTATGGTCCACAATTCACAACTTCAACTTGTAAGTAAGCATCAATGGAAACCTTTTTTGTTTTATCTAAGTTATTTCATCATTAATGTGGAGATTTTTTCGTTATAATCATTAAAATAATAATTGAACTTAGTCAATATTATTAAATTTAGTTTTGGATTTAGTTAGGCGTTTTTGGACTGTGGTTGGGATAGTTTTATGGTGCACAGTTGAAACTCCTTCCCTTTTGGATCCGGGGAAGCCCGTCACAAGCTCCCTCAAGGAAATAGTTTATGTTTTAGGCAGAGATTATGCTTGTGAGGGGTCATAAGGGTCCAACTTGTGGGCGCATGCAAGACGTCTATAGTAAACATTAGATTTATTAGCATTTTTTGTCTGGGTGCTCTTCCTCTGTCGACATAGAACTGTTGTTGTATAGCCATACAATGTATCGTAAGTAGTGAAGAAACCATTCTACAGATACTTTCCACTGACAACACTAACTATTATATTGACACGGACTTACGTTGGTTCATTTTGAGCACCATGGCCCGGTAGAACCTCGTGAAGGGCGCCATAATGCGATCCCGCAACTTCCGCGGATCCATTTATCACTAATTACTGTTCACTTTACCGCTAAACAGGCTTATTCACATGCGCATCGCGCTGAGATCACTTGCACGACGTAAACACTAAATTTGACACACATTATAACTTCCTAAACGATTTTTTACAGTGAAAAAACAAGCAAAAATAATCTTTAAAAAAAATATGTAGAGGCAACATTATAAGTCTTCAGTTTATTCGAAATTAGAGATTCACGTAGTATAAATTACTTATTTCGTTTCAGATGCGGCTGTGGAAGTAGTTTTAATTTTAATTTGAGTCGTAATGTTGACATCACAAACAACCGCTACGCGAGCGGAGCCCGTGCTCTGACAACTTGGGTATCGATATCGACCGCGCAGCACCGCCGCCCACATTCAAGCGCTGGGATTCATCGTTGTCGATAAAAGATGTAGGTAAATTCGGACTTCGGAGCAACCAAATTTTTTTTGACAGATATATGTCACAGATAGTTTATGATTAAAAAATAGTACATTACGACACAAGTGCGAAAAACATGAAATTCGAAACGAGTGGGCGATGTTTTAAAACACGACCGATAGGGAGTGTTTTAAATCGACACGAGTTATGAATTTCGTTTCTACACGTGTCTCGTACGACGTTTTTTAGTGCAGATGGCCCTCCGAAGTTTTGGACCTGACGTAAAATGACACACTTCTCGCACTAGAGCCTAAAACAGGCAGCATCTGTACTAAAAATAATATTTTGATACTTTTGTTTTAGTTCTCACATGTTCCTAGAAATTTGATTAAATGACGAATTTCAAATAATCTCATAAACGGGGCATGTTAGCAAAGAGAATAGTGCATTACGACACAAGTGCGAAAAACATGAAATTCGAAACGAGTGGCGATGTTTTAGAACACGACCGATAGGGAGTGTTTTACGGCAACCCACGTGAAATATTTTTTGAAGGAAAACAGTACATCTTAAAATACCATTCTAATACAAAGCTAAACCAAAACCGAAAATCTCAGCCTGAGCTAAAACTAGCTTTAAAAAATATTCTCAAATTTCTCCTCACCCTCAAACGTCTGTTAATTTCGCTAATACAAATCCCAGTGCCAACAAATGGCACCTAGTCTCCTACCAACCTTTACCTACTCGTTTTCTAGCGCAAGCCCAATGATAGAAAAAAAAAACTGCTCAAAACTTTAAAGAAAATATATATGATGATTACTGATTACCCTACATGGGTCATCGATACAGGAGTGTATCATTTATTGAAATTTTGGTACTGGTCATTGTTTCAATTGTTTCGATTATATAGCATTAGGCAAGCTACGAAACGACTGTTGTATAGTGTAATTAATATAATATTTACAATGCATACGTATGCTTGCAAAGTACCCTTTTTAAGGGTAATCTTATGCACAGAAAGAGATACTTTTCCGCACGTGTGCAGGAATGATTTATCATAGTACTTTTCCGCACGGCCTGGTTGGTACTACCGAGATAGTCTGGTTTTCCTCGCCAAATACATTGTAAAATGTTGTATGACATGATACATATGTTGAAATGTAGGCTTCTATCGTGTCCGTATAAAAACACTCACTTCCCTTGTGTTTTATAGTCACCGACACTCGTCCTTTAAATAGCCTACTTTCCACACTTGGATCATAAAAAGTATTATATTATTTTTCAACCTTTATTCTGAGCATCGATAAAAGAAAACGCACATCACTATTATGCAGCTTCACTAGCGCCAGTGTCGAAATATGAAAATAATCTGACATCTGACATTGACATTTTGCTTCACGTTGCCATAAATACAGGGTGTAATCGTTAAGTGTTGCCAGGCCATAATTCCGTAAATATAGCAGATACCAGGGTCGCGTTTTATAAAGTTACAATTTACAATTTCGCTGTTTGCCTCTCTAACGCACGCACATATTGGCTAGAAAGAGAGGCAAACAGCGAAATTGTAAATTGTAACTTTATAAAACGCGACCCAGGGTCGCGTTTTATAAAGTTACAATTTACAATTTCGCTGTTTGCCTCTCTAACGCACGCACATATTGGCTAGAAAGAGAGGCAAACAGCGAAATTGTAAATTGTAACTTTATAAAACGCGACCCAGAAAACTTCTAGCTGATATCAAAAGTACGTTACCCAACGAGTAAAATTACACTAATAACTTTTTTTAAATAAAATCAGAAATATCTCAAATATTAACTTCAAACCCTTCCATACATTTAGTACGTAAACGTCACATTCAAAGAGTAGTTTAATACGATTTTTTTTTATTTAGGGTTAAATGTTAGATTATTATTTCATAAACGGTAGTATTATTATTTTATTACAATGTATTCGTACAAATAACGAATCTCTAACAGTTTTATCTGTTATGACTCCCGACGTTTTTTAAGACCAGTCGTCATATTAAATGTATGGGTGCGTTTTAACTTAGTATTTTTAATATTACTCCATCTATTTAGAAAAAGTTATTAATGCAATTTTATTCGTTGGGTAATGCACTTTCGATATCAGTTGGAAGTTTATTGATATCTGTTATATTTACGGAATTATGGCCTTATAAGTGTGGCCACACTTAACGATTACACCCTGTATAGTAGTGTTGCTAGTTCCATCAAAAATCCCTCAGTATGCCCATGTTATGCCCTCACTATGCCCTCAGTATTCAAAACATTGACAGTGAATCAAACTGAGGGCCTAGTGTAGGTAATAACTTATAAAAAACGTCTCGATCGCGTTTACGTTTTCATCGTCATTTGTATGAAATACGTAGCGATGAAAAACGTAAACGCGATCGAGACGTTTTTTATAAGTTATTACACACTAGGCCCTCTGCCCGAAAACAGTTTTTGATTTGAGTCGTATTTATTATACAGGGTGTCTTCAAATTGGTGATACACAATAATAAAACATGAATCTGTTAATGGTTTTGAACAACTTTTAATATGGGACCAAATATGAAAACTCAAGAAAAAAACCGACACTTCCATATAAATGTGCTATGATAAGTTGACCAAAATGTATGGAAGCGTCCATTTTTTTCTTGAGTTTTCATATTTGGTCCCATAGTAAAAGTTGTTCAAAACCATTAATAGATTCATGTTTTATTATTTTGTATCACTAATTTGAAGTCACCCTGTATTATAGAATAGGCTAAGGTACGGTCCATTCATCCTTAGCTGTCTTATCTAGTAAACAACTTTTTAACCTAAAAGTACACGTTTTCTGTTGTAATCTGCTGTTTCCTTGATTAAAAATTAAGCAATTTACTAATCACTACGGACGGAGTGCACAAATACGGACTCAGGTATTTTGGTATACGCAAATATGGCAGTTTACAACAGAAGACGTGTACTTCCAGGTTAGAAAGTTGTTTACTAGATAAGACAACTAAGGATGAATGGACTTTAACTATAATCGGGTAAACCCATGGAAAACCAATGTAGGTGCGAAATACTGCTTATTCATTGTCAATTTTTCAACTTGCTACCTTTTATACTGTTGAGCGGTTTGCCAGACTATACCTAGGTACTTAATTTACCACATTGACATATAAAAAGATTTATTTAATTTTATATTTATATCAATGATTTACATATATGAATGATCCCCTTTCATTAACCGACTTCATATTTATATCAATGATTAACCATCAACTTAATTTTCCCCTTAATGTCAATTTTGATTAGAACTTAGAACATTTTTTTGGCATTTATTTTGTGGTAAAACTACGAGAGAAACAGAAAATTGATTCTGTAACTAAGTAATCTGTATCTAATGCTTAAACGTGTGCGGTCAAGCAGAATCACAAAAATATTGATACTAACTACCTAGACTAATTCGATTGTCATAGGTAATTGTATTCCCTCTTTAGGTACTTAGGTAGTAGGAATAGGTACAGTCAAGCTCAACTTGGGAGTTGCTTGCGACTTTCAATACGTTATAGTGCAGTCACTGTTTCATCGCTTGAAGTTGAAGAATAGGCACCTATACTGTTCGTAAGTAGAAAACGAAAAATTGTTTACAATGCATATGCTTAGAAAGTGCTCTTTTTTAGGGTAAACTTATGCACAGAAAGCGTTTTTTTCCGCACGTGTGCGGGAATAAATTTTCATAGTACTTTTCCGAACGGCCTGGGTCCCGTTTTATAAAGTTACAAGTTACAATTTTACAGGCGTTTACTGGCAACACTTGCCCCGTTTTTTACAATTTGCGTTTTATAAAAGTACTATGTTACAATTTTACAAGTTACAGGTACAAGTGCCTGTAGCTCAGCCATAGACAAAAATACAGGAGTTTAATAGTTTTAAACTCGTAATCGAACAAGTGTTTTATAAAAATATTGTAAATAACAAGTGTAGGTGTGGTAGACTTGTAACAAAAACTGACGTACGTCTTGAGTCCTGTAACCGCAACTACAAGTGCAATTTTCCCAGTTATTTCGTGTGCTACAGGCGTTTGATCGTAATACTGTTGAAATTATTCGCTTTCTGAGAGATTCTTCATAGTTTTGGCCAACTACCACGAACTCCGAAAACCGCAAATGACGATTTGTCTTTGTCACTTCTAACAAGGCGATATTAGAGTGAAAGAGAAAAATAATCGAAATTTGCGGATTTCCGAGTTTGCGGTAGGGCCGCTGACTATGACTACACTTTTTTACTTATGTCTGGAGCATAAGGTCTAAAGTTGTATACATTATTATATTTATTCCCCTGACTGTACCCCGATAGCTTTGACCGAGACTGTTTCAGCTCCTAATAAATTTGGACTTTCGGAGTCGGACACCGTACGACTTCAAAGAGCAAATGAACTCCACACAAATTTAGAACATCTCTCGCATCGTTTTATTTTCGCTAATTTCGAGGATTTGTTTCTGTCACTTTAATGAAGCCTTCGTTGGAGTTACGGCGAAAAATCTTCGAAATTTACAAATTTTGAATTTCGCGGTAGAAGGGCTGATTTTCCATCAAAATAAACATATATAATCTGTGGATACGATTATTTATGTCAGTTTTTATTTTTAATTAGTGATGTCCGTCACGCCTGTAGATGTTACTTGTAATCGAGATTTACCATGGTTCATTACAATTGTAAATTTTTGTGTGTATTTATAAAACACCTGTAATAGTTCATAGTGCATTACAGGCTCCTGTAACCTGTACACTTGTAACCTGTATCTTGTAACTTTATAAAACGGGACCCTGGTTGGTACTTGCTGAGATAGTCTGTTTTTCCTCGCATAATGCATTCTAAAATGTTGTATGATAGGGAAAGTGAGGAGGATCCGTACACTTTTTACTCTATTCCTCGTAGAAAAAAGAGTACTAGCAATTTTTAAATGAATTCGATGCTGCTAGGCGGCTATATTATCTGACTTTAATGATAGTTCGGCTGAGAGCTAATACAAAGTAAGGTAAGAACGTGAGATAGTTTTTCCCAAAAAATGAAAATTGTACGAAATGTGTGGGGTACCTTCGTACATTAGTTATTTGTTATACAAGGGTCAGGGTTCTAAAATAGAATCCTGAGCGCAGCGAGTGTTTTAACATACGAGAAGTAAAATACATTTGCACCCGTGTGTAACACAAAACTTTTCCCCTCACTATAGCGAGGAAACTCAAAAAAGGTAATTATTTGTTCACATTACAATCATCATCGGGTTAGTGATAATAATTTCCCAAATGCATCATGTATTTAATGCAAGATTTTGTCGCAGTAAACTTAGCACGAAAAAGTAAACGCAGCACGATTTTAACACATTCCTGTAGTTGCATACCAACGCCAATGCATTATTAAATCATTCTCATTCATTATTTTTACAAAATTATAACAGAACACCCTGAAAGTTGTTTAGTTTACTATTTTTATGCGTGTTCGAGTCGGTAAATAAAGATTATAACCTATAATATTCTTTGACAATGTTGACGTTGACATTTTCTGCGTTTTGTGATTGCATCTAGTCATCTTATCATCATTCACTAAAACAATTGTTACTTATGGAATTTTAGGATTTATATGTTAAAGTCATCATATTATACAGGGTGGTCCAAACCTTGACGTCAAAAAATTTTTTTTAGGTTCCCTACGTCATGGGCTATCAGAATATACCCCATGTATGTTAGCCGATTTTTTGTAGTTTTCGAGTTATGAATTTTTTAAATTTTTTTTTTGAGAAATTCTGGAATGAAGAAATTTATTGATAAAAAAAAACTATTGGGTTTTTAAAATATTTTCTCTTTGTAAAAGTATTACTACAAATAAAGCATTTACTGACAAAAAAAATAGCGTCCTCACTTTGATACAAGTAGGATAAAAAATACCAAATTCAAAATTTTATGTTAAAAATGCATCAAAATACCATTAATGTACGTAATTAATAAAATAAAACATATCCCAAGGATTTTTGGTAATGTAAAGACTGCCCTAGACCTTAAACCTTCGTAATAGCAAAAAAAAAGTGATACTTAATAATGAGAATTTTTCGGAGTAGTCGGTCAAATAAACTTAAAAAAGCTTAAAATTTTAAAATAGTAAAAAATGACTTGAAAAACTACACAAATTGAGGTTTCGTGCTATTTTCTGTCTTTGTTTATTGATAAGAACAACAAAACAGACGAAATTTCAATTTATTTTTAAATTAAAAATTTAGAAGTTTTTTTTTAAGTTTATTTGACCGACTACGCCGAAAAATCCTCATTATTAAGTATCACTTTTTTTTTGCTTTTACGAAGGTTTAAGGTCTAGGGCAGTCTTTACATTACCAAAAATCTTTGGGATATGTTTTATTTTTTTTATTTACGTACATTAATGCTATTTTGATGCGTTTTCAGCGTAAAATTTTGAATTTGGTATTTTTTATCCTACTTGTATCAAAGTGAGGACGCTAATTTTTTTGTCAGTTAATGCTTTATTTGTAGTAATACTTTTACAAAAAGAAACTAGTTAAAAAACCCAACAGATTTTTTTTTATTAATAAATTTCTTCAATCCAGAATTTCCCAAAAAAAAATTTTCAAAAATTCATAACTCGAAAACTACAAAAAATCGGCTAACATACATGGGGTATATTCTGATAGCTCATGACGTGAGGAATCTAAAAAAAATTTTTTGACGTCAAGGTTTGGACCACCCTGTATAAAGGTTTGTATTTTACACTAAATTCTCAAACAAATTATTTAATTATCATTAATATGGAACAATTTCCATGAGCATTTTACGTTTTGTTATTCCAAAACCAAGGTCATTACTTTGTGAATAATATGCGTTTTTACACGTTCGTATTATTAAAGGATAAACGAGCACTTTACGAGCTAGTGAGGGGAAAAGTATTTTTTACCACAGTATAAGTTTTTTTCTCAACTGTCTGTATTTATTTACAAATATTTTTTTTTTCATATATTGACGACTTCATTTGGAAATAACAATATTCTCACTTATCAAAAATATTGGGGTACATTCGTACAGTAAGGATTCTCATACATTCTTGGCTGTACGCTGTACCCCAACCAAAAATGAAAAAGTTAAAACAAAAAATAAAAATAACCGGTATCCTAATCATAAAATAAACCATTTCATACGTAGTTTAAAGATTAGCTTATGAAATATATTTAATTACGTTTGTAACTGAGCAAAACTTTCTAAAATACGTTTTAATTTTTTTTAAAAAACTAGCTTTCCATATTTCCATCCTTTCTCGGTGGTTAGTTATGCATATTAGTGGCCGTTATACATAAAAATATGAACATGTTCGCGTGTCGGATAGCGGAGATATGACTACTGTACGAATGCTCCCGCTATACGAATCCTACCCACTCCCCCTACACATTTTTTAATGTAGACTTTTTTCTAATTCGTGTCGGTTGTAAAACACGAACGAAGCGAGTCCTGACCGACACTCGTCCTGAAAAAAGCCTACTTTACACACTTGTATTATAATTAACTAAAGCAAAATACGTCACACATCGTGAAATACGTTGGCAGATAATTATATTTCTACGTTAATACTAATAAATATCAAAAACTCTAACTAAAAGTGTAGGTATGTGAACTCAAGGTGTTTTAAGTTAGTGATATCGCCAAGATAGTATTCTAAAAGTGCGTGATTATAAGATAATGCAAGTATTTAGGTTTGTTTACACTTTGTTTTCTACTGACGAACAGTATATTCGTATTTATTTATCTACTTTAATGTCTCAAGCGATGTCTTGTTAACCCCATACAGGTATCTGCCCACTAGACCGTACCATACCAGGACCGAAGCATGAATATCAGACAAAAAACTATTCTTTGTATTGAAAAGTATGATAGTTTTTTTGTCTGATACGTTCATGCTACGGTCATGCTATGGTACGGTCTAGTGGGCAGAAAACTTACTATGTAAGTTACGTTTTAGATTTTCCTGTGTTGTCGTGCTAGGAGGTCAATTTAGGGTGGTATTGGTTACTATAATAAAAAGTTCTACACAATTAAATGTAAGAAATCTTGAAGTATCTTTTTATTGAAAACCTCGAGTAGAAAATAAGTTATAGCAAGCATAAAAGATATAACAAGGAAATACAGTGAGCCTATTCTTACCTTAACAGTGAACCTAGTACGCATTTTTCAATAAAGAGATACCGCAAGATTGTTTACATTTAGTTAAATACCAACCAAAGACGGTATAGCGAAAAATTTGTAGCGCAGAGGCAACGTGCCAGCGCAGCATGTTAGTATCTACTCTTAGTACTTTTAACACAAATTAGCTAAGAGGCAGAGACATGTGGCATGTTGAGTTTCGGCCACGCCGTGGCTTGTGCTTAAAGTTTTGTTAGTGGAAATTTGGTACTCACTCGGGAATATTCTGGATGCTGGCTGCTATTCCGTCTTTTTAGGGTTCCGTAGTAAATTAGGAACCCTTGTAGTTTCGCTATGTTCGTCTCTCTGTCCGTAGCTTAGCTCAGTTACTGTTAGTAAGTACTTTATACTAGAAATTTGCAAAATGGTATAGGTACTACTTATACATATCTACTCATATCTAACTCGTATTAGTTAGTCACGCCCACAACATGGTAGAGTAAATAGTAGATTTTTTTTCGGTTTAAGTGTAGAGTGTAGAGGTTTTTTTCGGTTTAAGAGTGGAGGTGATTTTTTATTTTACTGAATTCCTACCTACAGCCCACCTCTAACTTTTGATCCGTGGCTGGGTCCAAAAATATGAATAGAATCATTAATTTAACCCATAGAATGACGAATATTTGCCGTGTGGTGACTGAAATAACAATTCGTCACTACCCTAACTCTGCCCCCGGGTGTCGTAAGAGTCGACTAAGGGATGACAGTGTCACTAATCATTCATTGATAGAAGATTGATGATTGAGCAGCATCATCATAGTGTACCTACACATTACTGCGATCGCCAACCCGCTTGCCCAATGCCCAGCGTGGCGATTATGGGCATTTACCTCCACGTCCAACAGTGTACTAAGAGGGGCTAATGATATGATTATAGAATACTTTCAAACAAAACTGTTTTGAACGTAATCGGCCCAGACGTTTTTGACCAACTACATACATAACATACCCCTACACTACTTAATAGGCATGGCCCGACTTGCTCTTGGCTCGATTTAATTTAAAGTAAGACTAGATAAAAGGTTCGTGAACATAGAAACGAAGTTAAGATGTAATTAGTATAGTTTCAAGTAAGTACCTAACAAGACCGAGTTTCCCTGAACTGTAGAGTAGGTAACTCGGGTCCCCAAGCGCAATATTTAACTCTACCTAACTTCTTAATGAGGCAATAGGTGAAATACAATAAAGAAACCGACTTGCCTAATTGAAGCTAGAAATAAATAATATATAAAAATGTTTGGTACATTTGGGGAAAAATAAACAGACCGTCTGATATTTGTTCGATATATTTTAGATATATTTAAGCCATCGGATCGGATGGGGTTCGGAGGCTCTCGCGTTCGTTAGGGAGATTGGGCGTCGTTTGCGCGAGAGGGGCTGCGCTTAAATGATTAAATATTGAGTATAAGAGAATATCAGATGATATGCAGTAGATACTTTCTGTCTTGAATGTATGTATGTCATCCATCTAACTTCGGGGGCAGTTTTGTAGGTATGCAATAACTATGAGTACCTACCTACTTAAATTCAATGAGGTATTTCTTCACAGTGAGGTGTAATTTTTAGGTATACTTTAAGTCGTGAAAGAAAAAAATAATTTACGTAATAGGCGGTTGCATATTAGTTCACACATTTTGTATTTTTAATGCTCGTGTGACGTAGGTAGGTACGTGTGAGCACTATGCAATACACCACCTGCTATAAGGTGAGATTATCACAGAATAAATAATAATACTACCTATTGTGTTATAAAACTGTTCAGTGGGAAAGTAAATACTTATATAGGGTGACATTATCTACGTATATTGGGCGAACCCAGAATCCCCAGTGGCAGTACTCATACTGCTTAGAAATGGTGTAATGCATGTAATGAAAGTCATGTTTGTTTTCTATATATATATCACACAACACAATAGTAGATTGTGTCACAAGGGATCAAAATGATATCAGCATTTTTTTCAGTTTGGCCGTTAACGCTTTAATCCTTCATTATGCTCAGGATTCCACATTGTTGAATCCATCGCTTCATCCGGGGTTCAATTAATGAAAACCCTCGCCGAAAATAATTTTGATACCGTGTGATACGTACTGATTTTCACACCACCTACTTATCAGAAAATAAACGATATATCACATAATTATGTAATACGTAGTACGGTCAAATCGTACATTAAACTCGCAAAACATGTAGTAAAGCGGCATTTTTGGTATGTTATTTAGACACCATAGGGCAGTATAAAACCACATTTTGCAAGCAAAAAAAAGTTGTGCTAGCTGCGTTATACGTGAAAAACTGTGAAATTTACTGTCTATTTTTAGTTTCTGATTTTTATAAAAAAAGCCTTACGTTTTTTGACAATATGTATCAGGTAACGTTAAAAGATGAATGAATTTGTAACAAGATGAGATAACATGCATTACCGTAGGTCTTATAGTTTCAGAGATTCGAGACTTCAAATAGTACCCTGTTTTGTAAACTAGATAAAATGTTGAATTTTGCTAACGTTTTTGGTTTAATATCGCCTTACTTAATTATGCTACCAAAACCATGAAATAATTATCTTATAGCGCAATTAATATTCCTTCATTTAAGGGTAAAATCAGGTCAGTAAACTTTGTGATTGAAACTAAAAACGCGAAATTCAAAAAGCAGGAGGTCCGTTGTCTAAGTTTTTCATACAAATCGCAAGTCGTGTTGCAAAGCTGCAATTTTAGTATATTATATAGGCCCTATAAGGACGTACAAAAATGCATATTACAAGAAAAACAAAATAGGAATTTCTGCATAGGACGAAAAAAACTGAAAAAATATTGGACTTCTTTTACTTTTTGACGTTTAATTAAAAAACTATTATCTTTTTGATACTAATTGCTACAAAACTTAGAAAGAATATGAAATTTGAAAGGATTTGAGCTACCTCGCATTACCCTAAATTATATAGATTTAGAAAAACGACATTTCAAAATGTGCCCTTCATTAAGTTAAGAAAATAAATGCATGTTTTGAAGCCTCGTACACCTCCAACTATAAGACTTGCAGTAATTGATATCGGCTCAATTTGTTCCAAATTGAATGTAGTTATTATCTACAATTACTTTTTTTTCTTAGCGCGAACGTTTTGCCAATATTTAGTGAATAGCTTTAACGTAACCTAAAATTTGTTTATGTTTTGATAAAAGGGCACTTTATGAAATGTCGTATCTCAAAATATATATAACTTACGGTGATGCAACGTAGCTCAAATCCTTTCAAATTTAATGTTCTTTCTTAGTTTTATAGCAATCAGTATCAAAAAGGTAATAGATTTTTAGTTAAACGTCAAAAACTAAAAAAAGTGCGAATTTTTTTCCGTTTTTTACGTCCTATGCCCAAATTATTTTTTTGTTTTTCTTTTAATATGCATTTTCGTATATATCTATAAGGCCTTTATAATATACCAAAATTGCAGCTTTGCAACTCGACTTGCGATTTGTATGAAAAACTTAGATAGCGGGCCTCCTGCCTTTGGAATTTCGAGTTTATACTTTCAACTACAAAGTTCACTGACCTAATTTTACCCTTAAATTAAAGGATATTAAGTGCGCTATAAGGGCATCATTGCATGTTTTTCGTAGCATAATTAGGTGAGGTGATATTAAGTCGAAAACGTTAGCAAAACACAAAATTTTATCTAGTTTACGAAAAGGGGTACTTTTTAAAGTCTCGAATATCTGAAACTATAAGACCTACGGTAATGCATGTTAGCTCAACTTGTTGGAAATTTATTAGTCTTTAAACGTTTATTTACATATGCTATCAAAAAAGTAAGCTTTTTTAAATAAAAATCAGAAACTAAAAAATGGCCGTAAATTTCGCAGTTTTTCACGTACTACCCAGCTAGCACAACTTTTTTTTGATTGCAAAATATGGTTTTATACTGCCCTATCTATGGTGTCTAAACAACATACCAAAAATGCAGCGATACTACTTGATTTGCGAGTTTAGGGTAAAATTATGTACGATTTGACCGTACTAGTATGCAAATAATCGATTCTGAAGAAATCTTTATCAATTATGAACGTAGTTTATTTTCATATTTCATATTTTTAAGCTGACAATAGTAAGTGTTTGAACAGAAAAGTGCCACTTTGATCCCTCTCAGCAGGGAAGAAAAGGTATCCGAATAGGTGATGTGAAATAGTTATTTGTACAACATGAGAGCAAAGTACGTATTTGATGCGAGTGTCAGTTTTGAGTCTTGAGCGTAGCGAGAGACTCGAAAGACACGAGATTCAAATAACTTTGCTCTCAAGTTGTACATACAACTTTTCACCTCAGCATGGAGAAAAGGAAATAAAATAACTTCAGCAGGGAGAAAAGGAAATAATAATAATATTAAATCATTTATTTAATCAAAATTAGTTTTAGTACATATCATTATTGGTACATACCAGTGTTGAGGTACCATTCCTATCTCTTAGGTTAACATTTTGATGAAAAATATGTTATTAAACATTTATACGTGCCATCCCGTTATTTTTTGTTTTTGTTTTACCATTATGTTTGTAACAGAAAGTACATAATTATAACTACTAAAAAAATTAAAGTTCATAAAATTTTATAAAACAGTTATAATTATTTAGAAATGAACTCGTGTCGAATTTCTGAACGCGATTCTGACTCGCCTAGTACCACGATATCCGTCCGTTTTAAAACGGCTGTCTTTCTCTCTGTCACACTTATATATAAGAGCGATAGAGAGGTGGAATGACGGACGCCAATGTTATGTATGCTTGGTGGTAGGGGCCATATGCCGTTCGGATACAAGGAATCGGGTCCGATAAAACGCGTCGTCTAATACAACTGGCTGAATACGCTAGGATGCCATGAACGAAAAAAAAATGCATATTATGACAATTTATAACGTAACATTTTTCATCTCTGTCTTTTTACTAACAAGTGAAAGAAACAAAAGAAAAAGTTGAAGTCTAAACGTCATGGAAAACAACATTCACTCAGTGAGCAAAATCGCACTTTGCTCACTGATTTCGCGAATCAAAAGAAGTCTTTTCGAGCTGCTGAGGTGAAAACGTTAATTGAATCATTATCGCCACAAGATCACCAACCGACCTATGAGAAATCGCGTTTTCGTAGAACAGAGCAAGTGCCAATTTGTTCCCTCATCCAGGTGGCTTATGAATTATGATGGTACCGTTCTGTCTATTTATTTCATTTATTTCATTTATTCATTGCAATCCATGGTATAACAGGTGTTACAATTAAATAGATCAACATGGACCCTGAATAGGGTATAGCAATTGTCTTAAGAACTAAGTGTCTTACATATTATATATACCTAGGACTAGGATTATTTTAGACAATCTTATGTTAATGTTTCTTAGCTTAATATCTATTTTGATACAATTCATTAGAAAAATAAATATAGAATATTAAATATTAGTATTACATTTTATGTCAAAGATAGTAATAATTAATTTATAACGTCAGTTTTGTTACATTATTAATAATTTAGGAGTTGCTAATTATTTAATTATTTAATTATAAACTATAATGGTTTCGCGTCATGTGTCATAAATTCTTGTAAGGAGTAAAATGATTTACTAAGTAGCCAAGACTTTAATTTGTTACGAAAGATGTTAATATTTTCTGCATTTTTTATTGAGTCCGGGATTTTATTGTATATTGTTATGGATTGATAGTAGGGTCCATTTTTATATAAATTTAATTTGGGTGGAGGAAGAGCTAATTTATTTTTCCGGCGGGCGCTTTTAACATACTCGCAATCTGATATGCGCGTTCTTACAAATAATCCAGCTTCAAGTATATATATGCATGGTAAGGTAAGTAGCTTCAAATTTGTAAAATGGGGTAGACAGCTTTCTGGGTGTCGGATGTTTGCTAGTATGCGTACACATTTTTTTTGGGCTATAAACAAATCTTCAGCATTTGTACTGTTTCCCCACAAGATGATTCCGTACCGCAACCACGCATATGCATATGCATAATATGCCGAGAGTGCACATTCGATGCTTGTGTTCCTTTTTAGAATACCTAAAGCAAATATGAATCGAGCAAGTTTATTATTTACTTCTCCTATATGACTTTTCCAATTTAAGTTAGTGTCTATGTTAACTCCTAATAATTTAAACGTGCTAACTTCATCGATACCGAGTTCGCTTGACGTTGCTGATAAGTCTAATTTTTCTTTTTGGAACGGATGAAATTGTATCAATTTAGTTTTGCTCATATTAAGTTCTAAATTATGCTCATTTAGCCATTTTACAATTTCCGATAAAGTTTCCTTAATATCGTCATCAAAGTTATGATTTTTCGGACATTTGAACAAAAGGGACACATCGTCTGCGAATAAGATGCAGGTATGTTTTGTTACTTTGGGTAAATCGTTTATGTAAACTAAAAATAAAATACAACCCAGCACCGACCCCTGCGGTATTGAACAATTGTTTATAAGGGTGTTTGATTGGACGTTTGAGTTTTATCGTGCTACGCGTCACTTTCGCACTTGCATACTTGTTAACGTGACCACAGAATATACACAGTGTTTTTATTGATTTCCGTTAAATTAAAGGGAAGCTTATTTAGGTCATAAATAATCAATTTCTCTAAGAAACTAGTATCTTAACTCTTATTGTTATTGAGTTATTCAAAAAATAAGTTTAATGACTGAACAAGTGTATTGCAATTAACCTTTATTACATCCTAATGTTACTTATTTTGACGTGGGCCGTCAGTCACCTGAAATTAACTTTTGTGTTATTCTTAAGGTTATCTCACACTTACCATTTCATTAATTATGAATGAAAACGAAAAAAAAAAATTTTTTTTTTGTAGCTCCACCTAACGTACCAAGCAACCTGTTAAATTCAACGGAATGAAAAAAAATACGGTGTACCTATAAGTGACAGCAACGCCGACTAACGATTAGACGCGGTACCATCATAAGCCTACAGGTGAAGAAAGCGACATTTTGGCAAGGGATAAAATACAAATTAATTTTATTACTATTACTAACGTGACATTTATTACTTGTTATCGCTTATTTTATACCTACGATTGCAGAATGGCATCTTGGCAAGACCTCGACGTTTACCTACACCTACTCACGCATGAAAGTAACAAACTGTGTAACTATACAATACCTACATACATCACCTACAAATGAAAGTCACTTACATGAATAGTAATTTATTAGTGACATTGTTAAAATAGCTCTTATTTCTTTAACGAAGGTTATCAGAGTAGATAAAAAAAACATAGCCTGTCTACGTGTGAAATTAATAATCCATTTCATTTTATTTTACGGAAAAGTCCAATTTATGAATTGGGATATATCCGTGAAAAAACAAAAGCATTAAGCACTACATCAATTAAATATGTACTCGATACTGTCGATACTCGTAACCATCGGAGCCTTTTTGCGGTCGGTGCTTTCATGTGTTCAGTAATTACATACTTAATTAAATCGTCAACAGTAAGTATACGTAATAGCCGTAATAGGCATGTTTAAACTCTATAAACAACAAAGAAGTTAATTTGTATTGCCTACTAAAATAAAAGTAATATAAATAAATAATACCAATGTTGTATTTTTTGTAGAAGTAAATTCTATTAATTTTATTGAGTTTAAAACTTATGGATAATCTCAACAAATTTACATCAATATAATACTCGTATCTCATTGTGAGAAATAAGAGAATCGATATGACACAAATGTCACGACACTTAATAAATAATACTATTTATTGCATTAATTATCGTTTTAAATTTATTAAAAAAAACATCATCATTATCAGCCTATGTTAGTCCACTGCTGGACGTAGGCCTATCCTATTAACTATGCGTATAGACGCAGTAGGAGGTAAATGCCCATAATCGCCACGCTGGGCAAGCGGATTGGCGATCGCAGTAATGTGTCCACTATGATGACGCTGCTCACCTGTAACGACCACAAGAAACAAGACCTACACAAAAATGAATCTGAGACCGAAACCTCCCGCGACAGCCAAAGCCATGTATAATTCCCAGTTCTCAAATAATGACTCCTCCGATGTAAGTGTACTCGGCGACACTTTGAACTCATCAAACTTTTCTGAAACAGACGTTACTGAAAAATCGATTACCATGGATGCTTTCAGTAAGTTATTGGATCATAAACTGTCATCACATCAGCAAAACACTATAGCACAGATGAAGTCTATTTTACAAGATGAAATTTATGCAGCAATCGCTCTACTTAAAACAGAAATAACCCAAACAACAAATGACCTTTCTAAAGAGCAAAGACTCATAAAAGGAAGCATAAATAACTTAAGCCTAAAAATGGTAACCTTAGAACAAGATAATTTTAAACTACAAGAGGAAATACGTACAGCACAAACTAAAAGTTTGAATCACAACTTCAACGCTGATTCTACCGAACAAGTAAATGTAAAGAGAAACATCACTGAACTAAGTCGGAAAATTCAACTACTCGAAAACGAGAATCTTAAACTGCAAGAGGAAATAAAAAATACTCAAAGAAGTACCATGACACCTCCCGATATTGACGCAGAAAGTCAATACAAAACTATTGTATTACATGGCTTAGACGAGCACTACGGCGAAACGGAAAGAGATATTCACGAACGACTAACGTACATTTTCCGAGACTTAATGAATATTAATATGGATATCTACATTGAAGAAACTCACCGCATCGGAAAAAAAGCACAAAGGAGACCACTTGCAATTGAACTCATGAGTAAGAAACTAACAAGACACATACGAGGGCTGTTCCGAAAGTTTTTAGTTGCTCCGGTTCTATTCATGCGATTTAAATTAAATTTATATCATTGTGAGGTACATTTCAATACTTATTATGGTTAGTAAATTTATGCATGTGATGGGAATAGTTTTTTTATTATATTTTTTTTACAAAAAGCTGTTTTGTATGAAATTTAACATTGTATGGAGAAATTGGCAATTTTTGACACATTGAAGCATATTTCGTATAAAAATCTTTGAAAGCTGTACTAAAATATACCCGGGATAAATAATTTAGTTCATTTTGCGTTTTTTAAATTATAATTGAACAAAAATGATTATTGATTGAATGATGATTTTTACAATATTCGAAATTCCAATTTTGGAGTTTACGATCTTTTTCGATGCCTACTCATTTATAATTAAAGTAAAGGATATCACGTAATTTGTACTTAAAAATAACGGAAATATTTTCAATTACTAGTACCTATAAAATAAAATAGTTTTATAAGCGAATGATGTTCATAGCATCTCATTAAAAAAGTGTCTTAAAAACCGGTATCATGGTCATTGGAGTAAGGCTCGACACGTCTTAGTAAAACAAAATAATAAAAATATCTAAAATCTTTACTAAAACAAATTTACACCGCCTAAAGCGTCATTGAAATATCCCTCAAAATGGTGTAAGTTTTATTGAAATCGCATGAATAGAACCGGAGCAACTAAAAACTTTTGGAACAGCCCTCGTACTGCAAAATAAACATGTATTTAGAAATACTGGCCTTTCTGTCACAGAATATTATAATGAACAGTCACTCCGAGCACGAAGACAACTAGTGAAGCAACTACAAGAAGCGAGACGCCAAGGCCACCATGCAGTTATTATAGGCAACCAACTAATCGTGAACGGTAAGGTTTATGATCCTGCCAGCCGACAACAAGATAAGAATGAACACAAACTTGATCAGGATCACGCATGCGAATCCCCCACACTGAATAATCTCCCAATAACACAAGAAAATAATGTTAACGCCTTAATAGAGGACACACAACCGAAACAAACCCAAAACCATTCCTTTCGAGACTGACTTTTCAATATTCGTACAAAACGTTCAAAGCCTGAACAATAAAATTGACATATTAGAAAATTATTTACAAGATAATCAGCATCAAGTTATTTCTTTAACAGAAACATGGTTCAAAGAGGAACATAAAAACCTCATGCACCTTTACGGTTATATTCTTGGCGCCAATTACTGCAGAAGTATACAGAAAGGTGGGGGCACCGCTATTTTCATAAAGGAAGGCATCGAATTTAAGGAAATACCCGATATCGCAGACTTGTCAGTAGAGGGCACAATTGAGTGCTGTGGAATAGAAATTAAGCCCAATGTTGTAATAGTTAACGTGTATCGACCTGATAGAAATGTTAACATATTTTTCGAAATAATAGAAAAACTGTTAAATAAGTTAAAAACCAAAAGTGACAAGCATATTATTATAGCCGGTGATTTTAATTTAAATAAATTCCAGAAGTCCACGCACTATGAACGGCTCACTAATATTATGCTTGAGCTTAACCTCCACCAAATTGTAGATGTGCCCACTAGATTAACCACTAACAGTGCAACTTGTATTGACCTCATATTTTCTAATTATAAACTATTTAATGTATACGTAGAAGACCAGGGCTTCTCAGACCACAAATGTCTAATTTATAAATTTAATAATAATACTAACACGCTAAGTGACATGTATACACGTAAAAGAAAATTCAATGAGAACAATATGACTAACTTCAAAGCCGCCCTAAATAACATAGAATGGCACAATTTATTAGTCCACCATGATAACATTAATGCTAATTATAATCTATTCCATTACCACCTGTTTAAACTATTTGACAAATTCTTTCCTTTAAAAAATATTAAATGTATAAATAGTAAGACAAAGACTTGGCTCACAAAGGGCCTTAAAAAGTCATGCCGTCACAAAAGACTTCTAAAAATTATGGTAAACCAAAAAAACGATACAACATTAAAAAACCACTTTAAATCATATTCCAAAATACTCAGTAAATGTATTAAAAAATCAAAGAGACTTAACCACATACATGAAATGAATAATTCTAAAAACAAAATTCAGACAATGTGGCGCGTAATTAAAAATATAACCGGAAAAAATTACCAAAGCGACATAAAAATATAGAATTAAAATTACAAAACACTAAAGTTAAATGTCCACAAGCAATAGCTAATGCATTTAATGAATATTTTAATTCTGTTGGCCATAATACTACTAGTAATCCGCCCGGTCGACCAAGCCCCAATCCCTCTGTAAACTCAATGTTCCTCCATCCACTCACTGAACAAGAAGTCCTAAAAGTTATTCAAAAACTGCCGAATAAACATAGTAGCGGGTTTGATGAAATACCCTCTACATTAATAAAGGCGTGTAATATTGAGTTGACACCACCCATTACATTTCTTATTAATCAGTCATTCAATGAATGTTGTTTTCCCGAAAAACTTAAAATAGCAGCAATCAAACCTATCCTTAAAAAAGGCGGGAAATAAAACGACCTTTCCGACTATAGACCCATCGCTCTCTTACCCACCATATCTAAATTGTTTGAAAGATGCATGGCAGACAGAATCTACAAATTCCTAGAAAAATTCCAGCTATTAGATGAAAATCAATTTGGTTTCCGCCAGAAACGTTCGACTACCCTAGCGGTTTACACTTACATCCAAAATATTCTCGATTGTCTTAAAAATAAAAACTATGCTATCGGCCTCTTGCTAGACTTATCCAAAGCTTATGACAGAGTATCCCATCCAATTCTTTTATCCAAATTATATGAAATCGGTATCCGCGGAAATGCCTACTATTGGTTAAAGTCGTACCTTAGTGACAGACAGCAATTTGTCCAAATTGAACACCACCACATAGATTCTGGACAACTACGCAAAATACATTCACTATGGCAAACGGTCAATAGTTCGATCCCCCAAGGCAGCGTACTGGGATGTTTGTTATTCTTGATCTATATCAATGATCTCCCAAAAATAACCAACCATAATTGTGTTGCATTCGCCGATGATATCTCTCTTTTATTCAAATATGATAACAGCCCCGATTATAATTTCTCACAGATAAAGGAAACGTTCTTTAACATATCACAATGGCTGCAAGATCATAACCTTATTATAAACACAACAAAAACAAAAATTATACAATTTAGACCCTATCAAAAACGACCGACCGACTTGACACCATTACTACAGGACTTAAACATTAAAGAAGAAACTGAATGCAACCTATTAGGACTAACTATAGATACCCATATTGACTGGAAAAAACATATAACTAAAATAAAATCAAAATTATCATCGTTTCTTTACGCATTGAACATACTGAAATGTAACACAAACATCCAGTGTGCTTTGTCAGCATACTATGCATACGCACAGTCCTGGCTGAGCTACGGTCTGCTGCTGTGGGGACACAGCAGCGACGCCCAAGATATATTCACACTGCAAAAAAAATGTATCCGTATATTAACTAATATTTCCCAAACTGACAGTTGCAAAACTCATTTTCAGAACCTTCAAATATTAACTCTTACCTCTCTTTATATCCTACAAATAACCATATTCGTTAAAAATAACATCCATCTTTTTGAATTCAATAAGATTGGGAGATTATCCTACCAGAGCCGATTCTCGATATTTACAAAAAAGGCCCATATTACCGTGCAATCAAAATATATAATAAATTGCCCTCCGAAATAAAAACAATACAAAAAATACCTTTATTCACTGATAAACTTAAGTCCATCCTAATAATAAAAGCCTTATTATACCATAGAAGAATATATGTATATATGCAGGATCATTTATAAATTAAATTTAGATCATAACATGTCAAATTGTCAAACATTGCCATACCCTAGCAGGGTGCCATGTGGTTCTATTTGTTTAATATTAACACCTATTGTATGTACCATGGTTTGCAATAAACGATTATTATTATTATGTTTGTATCTCCTTGGGGATCACGGGCTTACAAATCCCGGTTTTTTGATAGGCTTGCGCGGGGATACAGATCCAACACGTAGAGGCCCTTTGGAGAAATTTGCTGTGTTGTACACCTGCTGCAACCCATTCACGGGCACATCAATAGATATCCGTAAACCGGTCCCAGCAGGCGTATAGAGACTATTGAGAAGTAATGGAAAAGACTAATGGGCTATGGTGATGGAGGATGGATGGATCAGAAATGGAACTATAGAAAAGAGGTCCGGACACCTGCCATAACAATGATTTCTCTTTGCTATCGAGGCAGGCGGTGACTCGCCGCCGACTAGATGGGCCCCCGTAAATGCCGTCACAAGAGACAGCCAGGGGCAACACCGGTGTAGGCGGCTCAGGAGTGTAGAGAGGTGTACACCGCTTTCTGCGCAGTGGCTTGACAGCCGCTGCACCAACTCGCGACTTACGCAAATTTACACTTCCACCCCTGGAGCATATAGCTCTGACGACTCCTCTCTGGACGGCCAGTTAAGGCAAGCCAGAGCTGAGAGTCCTACGGGTCCCCTTGGGTTTCCACTCCGACCGACGAAGACACGCCGGAGGCGGGGACCCTGACCGACTCTCGGGAGCACTCGGGCACTTATTATTATTATTATTATCAATCTTATAAAATGGTCAGTGACACTTCAATCCCTTAGTCGACTCTTACGACACCCGCAGGAGGAGTTGGGGTGGTGACAAATGTATTCTTACTGCCGTCACCACACGGCAAAAAAAAAACATTATATTCTAATTCCCTAATACAACCACCACTAATTAAATTGTTAAGTATATTGGGATGGAAATAGTACATAATGATACGAGTGATAAGTTGATCATTATCAATTATCATTAAATTACACTCAAGGCGGTATTGTGTGCGCGAGCTGTAATACTCGTACCTACCTAAGCGATCGCGCATAAGAAAGATAGGAGCGAGTGTAATGAATAATCAACTTGCATTGTAATTTAAAACTAGAGTGTTCGAGAAATAAAAATGAAAATTCAGCTAAGATTATGAAATTTGAACGAGGCTTATAAAATGTTTGAAGTCGAACTACAGGATCACACACAGATCAGTTTACAAACGCATCATAGTATGACCATAAAAAACGGAGGGCCCACGGACTTCAAAAATCTCAAACTTCGAACATCCGGGTCTATCACACTAATGACGCCTTCTTCGAGGATAATGCTCGAATTTTACGAAATTTGAAGTACGCGATAGGGTCTACCTACGCCAGGAATCAGTATATTTTTCTTCCAGACATAGTGATGGAAGAAGGTAAGGAGAAGGCCGATGAGGCCAAAATTTATTCAACCGGCGACCATAAGTTAACCGGAAAATACATTTAAATATACCTCCCACAAGGAACTTCGACTATCTGATCAAGATCCGGTAGCGCACTGGGCCGGAAGCAGCACAGTGCAGAGTCATTTTTAACCGACTTCAAAAAAAGGAGGAGGTTCTCAATTCGACTGATTTTTTTTTTTTTTTTTGTTGTATGTATGTTACCTGAGATCTCCGAGAATAGTGAACCGATTCTAAAATTTCTTTTTGTGATCGAACGTGTACTACCCCGAGATGGTCCCATTGGCACCAAGTTGGGGTCTGATGATGGGATCCTGGAGAAATCGAGGGATCTCTTCAAATGTTATAGGTACATGTATGGCGCTTTTGGTAATTTTCATTCATTTACAAGAATTTGCATTCAGAAAGTAGGATTTGAGGAAACCAATGATGGAAACAGATCGGGGATCTTTGAGAAATCGGTTGAAGTCGGTTTTTTAAATTTTTAATTTGGTGATTATATTTATGGTGACCCTTGTCTTCGGCTTGAGATGATAGTAAAAGGGATTTGCTGAGGCATATCACATCACATACACATCATCCGCCAATTTCAATCCACTACAGGATCTACTCGACTACCTCTCCATATAACTCTCTCTACAGGATCAACTCATGCGTATGGACGTATTAGGAGTAGCCCATAATCCAGGGTGACGATATAAAAAGCGGATTGTCGATATAATGATGCTGCTGCCCATCATCAATATCCAATATGGTCAATGACACTTCAATCCATTAGTCGACTCTTACGACACCCACGCGAAGAGTTGGGGTGATGCCAATTGTAAATGACTACCGCGATGTACCGCCATCAAGCGGCAAACGGGAAACGGAGGCATATCATTGAGGAGCATTATCATTCCCATTATATGTGTGGAACCGCGGTCCTCTAGTTCGATCCGCCGCTATAATGAGATAATGAATACGGTAGTGCAGTGTCTTGGCCTTGCGAAGCCCCGCATCGATCCACACGTGCCCAAAGGGCGTTTGATTTGCTATTGATTTTTAATGAGCCTGAGATCTAAGACACGAAAAAACCAGCCAAGTGCATGATGACATTTTTATTTTGTACCGCTTAGCATTGCTGGACAAGTTTTGTAAGAAAAATAAACATAATGAAATGGTTAAACTCCCGTGTATTTAGTCACTACGCACGACATGTTTCGGAGTGCCTAGGTCTCCATTATAGAGCACTGAGTCCGCATTCAAGCATCGTGGCTCTTGAGCGCGGCACGTAATAATTTTTTTAGAAATAATTAGTCGGCTGACAACCGAAACTCACTATAAAAACTGTCACTGTTCTTAGCAACCCTCTAAAGGTGCGGTTAAACTAAAAGAGCATTCGCTGTTCTAACCTCCCACTCTACGAAATTCGATCGGTACACAAAACGTGATTGGTTGATTTCGTAGAACGGGCGCTAGAACAGCGAATGCTCTTTTGGTTTAAACGCACCTTTATGTCAGTATTGAATCGGAACTAAGATACGATCTCTATTTCAAGTAAATATTTGTTACTTAGTGAGTTTTGGTTGTCAACCGACGAATTATTATTTTAGTAACGCACTAGACACATATTAAACATATGCCCGCCCTAACTCGAATGTTCCTTAATGTTCCTTTTTTTGAATCATGGGCTTACAAATCTCGGTTTTTTGATAGACTTGCGCAGGGATATAGATCCAATGCGAAATTTGCAGCTCACCAAAAGCTGCCCTGCGGCTAATATACCTTATTATAGTTATTATTATTCGTTTTCATACTGTCATTTCTAGATCGCTGATAATTTATCTACGTAATAGATGTAGGTACCTACTAAATAGAGCACCAACACATACTATTAAGTTTCTATCTATTATCTAATAAAATATTTTAAAATAAAAATAAAACCGCCTTCAAAAATTCGCCCGAACTAAAAAGTAAAAGATAATTTTAGTTCCTACTTCTTAGGATTTCCTACCCAAACCTTTAAACCTAGGTATCCTACAGGTATCCTACAGATTTCTTAGAAGTCGGTGCCAAGCCAAATACGTTCATAGGTATATATTAGATAGAGCTTTGTAACTTACTGTCAGTCCGATTATGTTGTTATCAACAGAATGATCTACCTCAGTCATTTTGATGAAAGCATAACCGGTGTGACAGTAAGTTCTATGACTTGACTATAGACAAAAATCTATCAAATACAGTCATATACTCGCGAAGTGAACATATTTGGCTTGGCACCGACTTCTAAGAAATCTGTAGGATACCTGTAGGATACCTAGGTTTAAAGGTTTGGGTAGGAAATCCTAAGAAGTAGGAACTAAAATTATTTTTTACTTTTTAGTTCGGGCGAATTTTTGAAGGCGGTTTTATTTTTATTTTAAAATATTTTATTTTACGCTTTTTAGTAGTGTGAAATCGTTATTTAGTATGCACTGCACTGTAATAGGCCAGAAAACCTGAACTGGATAACTTAAATATTCAAAGAATTATCCCATTATCGAGGAGATATACAGAGAGATATACATCATCAGTAGGTATGAATAATTTCAAAGATTATAGGTAACAACAGCCTTAGCATGCCTACATTATTTAAAGAATCACTAACCGCTAACAAACATGTCATAACTACTAAGCAAAAACTTGAATAGATCTCGAAAATGTATGACAGTTGTTACATTCAAAGAATTACTTAATCGTTAAGGATCTTTCGTCATCAGCTCACCAATATGAGACTATGACCACCTAAAGGCAAATACTCCAATAGCTTCCAAAATACATGAAATATGTTATATTTAAAGAATTGTCCAATTGTCCCCCAACTCCTAATCTCTAAGGAGTTGTACCTTTCATCATCAGCTCACCAACATGAAAGGATGACCACCTAAAGGCAAATACTCAAATAGCTTCCAAGCCTTAGCATGCCTATATTATTTAAAGAATCACTAACCGCTAACCAACATGTCATAACTACTAAGCAAAAACTTGAATAGATCTCGAAAATGTATGACAGTTGTTACATTCAAAGAATTACTTAATCGTTAAGGAGTTATACCTTTCGTCATCAGCTCACCAACATATGACCACCTAAAGGCAAATACTCAAATAGCTTCCAAAATATATGAACTATGTTATATTTAAAGAATTATCCCCCAACTCCTAATCTCTAAGGAGTTGTACCTTCCATCATCAGCTCACCGACATGAAAGGATGACCACCTAAACGCAAATACTCGAATAGCTTCCAAAATACATGAAATATCTTATACTTAAAGAATTATCCCCCAACTCCTAATTGCTAAGGAGTTGTACCTTCCATCATCAGATCACCAACTTAAAATGTTCATGACTAGACACAAATACTTGATTAGTCTTCGAAAAGAAATGAAAAATGTCATGTGTGCCTACAACATTTGAAGAGTTCCCTCGATTTCTCCAGGATCCCATCATCAGATCAGAATTCGGTGACAATGGGACCAACTAGAAGGTATACCCTTTCAAACAAAAAAATATTTTTTCAAATCGGTCCACGCGTCTTCGAGTAATCGGGGAACATACATAAAAAAAAAAAAAAGATTTCGACGAATTGTAAACCTCCTCCTTTTTGAAGTCGGTTAAAAATAAAATTTAATGCAAACATGCACCTTCAATTCTATAGCTGACAATTCCATTTCCAAATGCCTCTATTTTTGAGATATCGCTATTATGCTTAGCAGCTCAGCATACTTGTGCGTCATTCTGCTGTAAACATTTCATTTAATTTTCTAACAAGCTTCGAACAGTTACATTAACATAGGTACATACTAGTACATATATCTTAAACCTGAAATTTGCACAGGTTACAAATGCCGCTTTAATATTTCCTTAAATCCATACTCTAACTAAAATACACGACATACCCCTTTTAAAGAGTAGGCACATCAGATCTGGGGGTGGGCTACCATGATCTATTCTCTTAATTTTGTGGTCCTAAACTGAATCGCATTAGAAGATCGTGGGTGGTAGCCCCCCCCCCCCCCTATACGTAAATGTATCTATTCTGCAATAATGCAACATTTAATACAATTTCCGCTTGTGTAATTTAATATTCCGAGATGCAGCAGCAGCATATTTCCTAGGAAATCTGCAGCATAAAATCAAATCAAACAGTATTTGCATCGCGTTCCGCAGATTCTAACCGAATGCTCTTGTTAAAATGCAAGTTAATAAACATTTAACTATTTACTAGTAATATTTTAAAGGTCGCAAACATTTTAAATAAATAATCGTAGAACAATCTTACAGAAATCGACCTAGCCCCTCGGTATGCTCTCATTTAAGGTCTGTGTATGTGGGTACTAAGCCACGGTAAGATAATTATTTATAACGGTTAGATATACACCGGATGTCCCAAGAAGGGAAAGTAGGTAGTACCTTAAATATCGTAGATGGGATATTTCGCTGAAAGAAGACTTTATTTCATTTTGAAAATTAAATAATACTGCATTCAAGATTTTTTGAAATCTAGCTTTTTCTAGGCTTCGAACCAAATTTTTTTTTCGTAATTTTATGATGTCATTCGAAAGAACAGATAAAAATAACAATTTTTCTTAAGAAACGTAGTATCTAACTGAACCTAAAAAAATATCCTCTCTAGAATATTTAAGGTAGGTACCTACATAATTTCCCTTCATGTCATATAGTCATGGGACGCCCTGTATACATATAGGTAGGTATACTAATTATACACATAGGTAATTAAAGACACAGAAAACCTTGCCTACGAAATAAATATTTGTGATAAGCCCACATAGAGATGCCGATAATGATGATATTTAATGATGCATAAAGGTATTCGAACTCGGGACCGTCAGATTCCAAAGCAGGGAATTGTGCATGTACACCAAGCAGGGTCAATATCGTTTAGGCTACAGAGGCCGTAAAACCTAGTCATAAATTCTCTCTTAGATTTATTTTTCAGATGGCTAAAATTTAAATTATAGTCGAAATGAACTATTCATTAAATTAAAACTCATTGGAAGAATCATCATACTCATCATATTCTAATTAAGTAAAATATATGTAATACTATTATTACTACCTCAAATGTACCGTAAAACTACCCAACTATTTATAGTCCAAAAGCTCCCAACTATGGTCCAAAACTATGTCAAATATCTTCGATATAGTGTAATTATTATATGATTGACGCAGTTGTTACACAAAGTCTCCTCATAAAATCTCTCTCTAATAATTAAAAAATGTAGATAAAACTAAAGTAAAAGCTTTCCATTGATGCTTAATTACGAGTTGAACTTGTGGACCATAGTTGTAGTATTGGACTATAGTTGTATGGTTTTACGGTACTTAATTTTGAAAAGTGACCTTATTGAGCGAGTATGTGGACAGTGTACAAATTATAAATAAGTTCAAAACCTAGAAACAAAGCTATTTTATTTTAAGGATATCTCTAAAAAGTGCTAGGCTATACTACTTTATGTATATAGCATAGCTATGCTATGAGACGTGCTATCCATGTTCCAAGTTCCAACTAAATCCGATCTAATCAAAATTGTGCGCTTTGCAAATATTACTAAGCGACTGTTGGCGCTTGCAATTTGGCTAAATCTGCGATATTCGATAATATGGATTAAAGTATATTGGATCACGGATTTGTTAAACTATTCTGTGCAATTTCTATGTGAAGTTTACATTTTCTTCAACCCTTGACTTGCATTGAAAAATTCAATATCAAAATATAATAATATCGTGCATCGTTGCCGCTATGTACAGTCAAGTGCAAAAATATGTATCGAAAGAATCCTCTTATAAATATGTTACCCCGTTCTTATTACGCAGAATTAAAGTACACTTGGACAAATTTTTGAGCATTTTATATATACCTTATTTTGCATTGGCTACATATCTACTATAAATCAAATTCGCTGCCGGCTGTGTGTCTCTATGTATGCTTTATTGATATATTAAATTACGGATACACGCAACGGAGTTTAATGCAATTTTTTAAGTGATTTGAAAGGAATGTTTTAGTATCAGTATTGCACGTGTGCAAAGTTGGGGAAATAAAATTCTGTCGTATAAATACTTGTATAAATAGCGGGATAGTAAACATATGTATTATTATTAGATAAGTACACAGAAAAGTAAATGGTCACAGGCGCGGAAACGCTGCGAGCGTGATGGACACCTTTGCTTCGGGAACCAATCGTGACGGTAAAGATCTGTAGCTTCTTTTAAGGGTTTTTTAGGTTAAATTTTATTTAAATTGATAGGTGTTTTAAAATTACTTTTATTAATTTATTTTTTAAGATTTAGTTTGCCATCATCATCATCAGCCCATGATAGTCCACTGCTGGACGTAGGCCTCTCCTATTAACTATGCGTATAAACGCATTAGGAGGTAAATGCCCATAATCGCCACGCTGGGCAAGCGGATTGGCGATCGCAGTAATGTGTCCACTATGATGACGCTACTGCCCATCATCAATATTTATCAAATAGTGGTCAGTGACACTTCAATCCCTTAGTCGACTCTTACGACACCCGCAGGAGGAGTTGAGGTGGTGACAAATGTATTTTTACTGCCGTCACCACACGGCGCATTTATTTTGTTTTTAATTAATATTATTCTTAAGTAGCTTTATTGTTTAAAACAAATATTTTTAGGTTGATTAATTATTGATATTCAATACCTATAGAGCTAATGGATGTTACCCTAAATATACAGTTAATTAGTCTCGTTGTACGAGAATACGTTTAATTTAGGTTTTCGTGTATTGCCATTCAAGATTGTTGCACTGACTAGAGTAGAGAACAAAGGCTTGTCTAATTGGTAAACGAAATTCCTCTCGTTTGTCATTTACCTGGTACTAGAGTGGCACGAGAACGGCTGCTGTATTTTAATATAATTGAATATACTAATTTTGTTCAATCATTTAAATAGAAAAAACACGATTTCTGACTAGCTCTTGACTAACTCCGTCAACTTTATGACAATACACATATATCAATGAAAAAGGCACTTTGCGGTTATATCCCATAATAACATTTCCAGGAATATTCCAATGTTTCCAGAACATTGAATTTAATTTAGGAAACATGAAAAAGTACTAAAGTTCCCTAATTTTTCTTTGACCTGAGAATGTTTCCAGGCACATTCCCTGGAATGTTCTTTTAACAATTTCACGTTACTTTCATGATTTTTTTTTGATTGATATTCGAAGCAAATGTGTATATTAGCAAACACATTCAAATTGAGAAAAAATACTCTTCTTAGTGCAATAAATAGGTGTAATATAAATAACATATGTACAATATTGTTTAAAATCAAAAACCAAAGTGTTGATGTTGCAATAATAAGATCACAAGTTCAATGCCTATTAGTGCTCGTAGCACTTCCGTAGCTACGTGCTACGGCGTAGCTTGTAGCACCTAATTCCGCAATAGAATAACGCAGTAAGTGTGCAGTAATTCTAGACACGGTATTACGCTTTTCTTTGGATAGGTACTTATCGTGGGAAGTAAACGACATAAGCACAGGCGTGAGGTTTCCGCTTACATAAGGATAATGTTAGAGTGACTCTGAACGAACATGGTTAATAATGTAGGCATTTATTTATAATTATTTTTAACGGCCCGACCTAACCCTGCCTATAAAGCTTGAAAATGGAGGTCCTGAGATGAAATCCGGGTACGATGATTCTGTTTTCTTAATGTACATAGATATAGCTCGGTAATGTTCGTGTTGAGTAATAGAGGCAAGTGTTTTTTTCCATGCTCAATATTATCATCTAACAATACCTATAAGACAAACGTACTTTTGGCCTAGGCCGAGTTACGTGTTTAAAAAGACACCTAAATCGACATACTTTACAAAAAAATATCATCATCATCTTATCAGCCAACATTTAATATGTCCACAGCTGAACATAGGCCTCCCCCATTGATTGCCACAATGACCGGTCCTGTGCCACCCGCATCCAGCGGACTCCTGCGACCTTGACCATGTGATCAGTCCATCTTATGGGGGGCCTAACCACGCTGCGTCTTCCGGGACATGGCCGCCACTCGAGAACCTTTCCGCCACAACGGCAATCGGTTCTACGCGCAATGTACACCGCCCACTTTAGCGATTCGGAGAGCTATATCAGTTAATTTATGGTTCTACTGCGGATGGTCATATTTCTAATCCGATCTCGCAGAGAGACTCCTAGCATAGCCTTCTCCGTTGCCCTTCGGGTGACTTTGAGCCTTCTTATGAGGCCCATTGTAAGCGACCACGTTTCAGTGCCGTATAGGAGTAATTTAGGATTTAATTATTAGTTTGTTAAAGTCATGACTTTCAAGTACGATAATTTACGCTTGGAGACCTTATACATCTCCAAACGTGCATTATACAGGGTGTAAGTGTAATACGGGCGAAGCTCTCAACGGGTGTTAGTTTACGACATAATAAGTACGTTCAAATAACTTTTACTTAAAATTAGAGTAACAAAATTTTCCATATAAAATAATTCAGCGCGCAATGTAGAGCAACATACGCGAGTTAAGCACTCGTTGACAGCTAATTTCCAAATTAGATGACATAACTGCCATGCCATATCAACAATAACAAATGTTCGTACCTACATTGCTGCTCCGATAATCTTAAAAAAATTCTGTGGGGTCTAAATTAAGAGTAACTTTAAAAAAACCTTGTAATCCATGATTACACTAATGAATCCCATGCCTGGTTTAATTGATCGCCCGTATTAGATTTACACATTGTATGTATAATGTTATTATTATATACCTATTCGGAGAGAAACCTTTACTTCTCTATAAATTATTACTTATAAATGTTTTGACTTTTTAGAGACTTTACATCTCTTGTTATTATTATTCTATTTCAATTTATTTAAAATCAATTTTATGTTTTTTTTAATGCATGTTAGTTGTAAGATGTACCATGATTGTTTGAAAAAAATATTCCCGCTAAGTTTCTTACCAGTTCTTCTTGGGTCAGCGGTGTTGGGTTCGAACCGGAAGTAGTTTTAATACCTAAACGATTCAAAAGAGTTTGTTACTATTTCAATTTGAATAAAGAATTATTTGACTTTGACTTTGACTTTGACTATATAAAAAAACGCACCAAAAAAATAGACTATAAGTATACTTGAATGAATGGATTCATGATTTGTGTATTCATTTTCACAGCTAAGTGTACAGAGAGCACATTAAATACGTAGGTATCGATTACACTTTACAAGTAAGTTTTAGTCACCTATATTTTTGCACTTGTTTATTTGTCCTGTAGTTTATTTATACCTAGCAATCCAAGTTTTTAAAGTGCACAGACGATACGTCAATTTTATACCGACATCATTAAATCTTAAATTAGTGTACCTATCTGAAGTACAAGCAAGCACGGCCTCGTTGTCTCGCATCTGACCGTGACCCTGACCCAAGAACGTTAAACCATATACCTAGATGTCTCGACTTCTTCAAGTGGCTATGTTTTTATCTACTTTAGCACTTCCATTATAAATATTAATTGTATCTACCATAGGTATGATTTCTTTGTACCTTTATAAAGTTCCGTAGTTATTCAAACATGGCTAGACCGATTATGATCGAAATCGTTTTATTTCAAGCCTACTTACTTACTATTCATGATTTATTTCATATTTCTTGTACCCACGGATCAAAAGTTAGAGGGTAATTAATTTTATGATATAGGTAGGTACCCAATATAATTTACATTTAATTTTAATGAAAAAAAAACTAGTTTGATTAGTTAAATTATTTTGTAATTTTGCCTCATGTATTTGGGCTTATTCATAATATTTATAATCGTGTAGATGGGATTTGTAATAGTGCCGAAATATATAAGGTGAACAATACAACAAATTCATAAGGTAAATACCCATTACCCCTTTCCCCGTTTGTAAATAATATCTATATTAGTAAAATATCTAAATTATCTACTTTTTATGGAGTACTTAGACAGTTCACAAACTAAACCCGTTGCAGCTATTCTTAGTAAGCACCTGGTGAAGTTCACACATTGAATATGTCGATTGTTAAACATGAAAGCCAACATGTTTTTATTTCCAACTTCGAACAATTGATACCGGTAGAATTATAATACGTTTCCTAATATAACCAAGATAATTTTAGCCTGTTGGTCCTATGTGCATCATCATCATCATCATCAGCCGAAAGACGTCCACTGCTGAACATAGGCCTCCCCCAAAGATTGCCCCAAGGACCGGTCCTGCGCCACCCGCATCCAGCGGACTCCTGCGACCTTCACCAAATCATCAGTCCACCTTGTGGGGGGCCTACCCACGCTACGCCTTCTGGTACGTGGCCGACACTCAACTCTTTTTTACTACTCTCATGGAGACGGAAAGTAATCTTATTTACACATATAATTGATAATAATGATAATTTAGGGTTCCGTACCTCTCATGGAACATATCATTTTGATACCCTACTCGATAGGTTTCTTACTTATTATGTTTAACACCGTTGACCAAGAAACATTTGGCAATGAGCACGTTTCTTTCTTAGCGTGACTATAATATGAAATTCAAAAACTGTATAACCGAATCTGTTGTATGTAAGTAAGTATGTGGAATGTAATTGTAAGGTAGCATTTTGATGCACCTTTTTAAGATAAGTTGTTTGCTATGCGATATTTGCTAATAGTACCATTCTCATCTATATTTTGAAAACAGTTGGAACGGAAAAATAACAGGAACCGTTACTGGAATGAATAATTGTTGGCCAGGTGCTTTCTATGTGCCATTCGAAAATAGTTAGTCTAGGACTGTTGCCAGGCCTTATTCGCTGAATATTTTTGTTAAAGGCTCCCGATGTTTAAATTATGATAAATGTGGGTGGCTGTATAGTGAGTACAATTCACATACCTGCATTTCTATATTTAAAAACGTAATTTTCTCAAAACTAAACAGGTACGCTTATTTAAAATAATACATACCTACGTATATTTAAACATATTCTTATGATATTTTCATTAGATTATCGCTGGCCAAAGTTATCTTATAACAGTGTTGATAAATTTTACAAATACTTATATATATATCAAATAATCAAAATATGAAAAACCTGACCAAGAACCAAACTTGAAATACGAAGTTTCTATTCAAATTAAAAAAAACTTGTACAGTCAACTGGGAAGACTTGAGAATGAACAAAAATAAGAATGAATATAATTAGCTAATTTAAGAGAGCCTCTAAAATTGAGTAAATCTGCGAAAACTTACCAAGCGGCTTGAAGTTCTTCCAAACTCTTAGCAAGTGCCACATCATAACACGAAAACAGTTCAATTCCATTAGAGAACGGTTAAATAATAGTCTATTACATGGGCCACGTAGAACACTAGGCACGTAGCGAGGTACATCATAATCAGAATTTGTACCAACATGTTGGAGCGTTGCGGCGAGACTAAGGGAAGCCATTGAATGTCGAATGCTATTTCTCGGCGTTACATAAATGTATTGGGGGTTAATTAGTGTAAAACGGATACTGTTTAGCCGTTTAAGCTTAGTAAGAACGTCACGGAGTGGTCTAATGCCAATAAAACTGTTGAGCCAAAATACCTACTTTTTAGGGTTCAGCCTGTCTGCTAAGCTCAACCTCGTCACGAATAAATTGCAAAAAGACAATTTTTTTATTTTTTTTTGCTTCCAGGATGCTTAGCCAAGTTGCCAATCGCTAACGCTCAATCGTCAATCGTAAGCGAAAGGCAGCTAACTGTCTTTATCGCGCTAATATGAAAGAGTGACAGAGAGGGAAAACTACGATACGCTAATAAGCGTTAGCGATTAGCAACTTGGCTAAGCATCCAGAAGGGCTAATATTGGGGTAAGTATAACTATTGCAACCGCAAACGACGCTGACGACTTGAAGAGCTACCACGATCTAATATGGCGATTCAGTTTACGACCAAATCTGAATCGCAATGTCTCAGTTTCATAGAATAACTGTCAAAAACTGACATGGCCATGGCGAGAGATCATCGTAGCCCCTCTGATGTCACACTTACGACTGAATGTGCAGGTGCAACAGAGAGGAAACTCGTCGATCGTCGTGGTTCATGGTAGGTCTTCGGGTCCTCCAGGTACTAATTAAATATTAAGCCGCAGCCATGTGATACCTAACGAGGGGTCGAGGAGGGTTTGTAATCAATGTAATGATCGGCCAATATTACCTAGTCCTTTAGCCAAATATTGCCCTCGCTGGCAAGGCACCAACTAGGCTAACATGATAACCACCGGGTGTACGAACGGAGCGCGGCAGTACAATCGCCAACACAGTTAACTGTTCATTCGTGAGACTTATTACAATGACTATAAAGTGTATAATTGAGTAATTCTCAAAAAGTTTGTACATTTGGATCACGTCTTCAATATTGATAAAAAATGTTAGGCTGGTTAAGTTAATGATGCTGAGAAAGATCAGCTACATCTCCCAAAATGTTCCAAAAAGTGTGTATGGAAGTTTCCTTTTTTGTTACCAGATTTCTATATGTTTTGGTACCTAACAAAAAAGGAATGTTTCATACAAACATTTTGCGACATTTTGGGAAATGTTGTGGATTTTGCTCAGCATCATTGACTCTGCCAGCCTACTAATTTTTATCAATATCAATATTAAATATAGGTACAATCGATGCCGATCCAACCTGAATGCAGCCACAGAATACATATGAGTACAATGCAGCTTTTGATATTTGGGTATTTCTTATTTAGTTTCACAGGTGTGTCACGATCTCACGGCCATGTTCAAAAGTTAACGGTTTCCAGGAAGTCCAACAGTTTGATACTTATTTGAGAAGCAGCCCCTGCGTCTAACTTTCTGTTCATATTTATTTATTTATATTTTTGGTTCATGTATAAAAATAACTCACAAATCTAAATGAGAAATGAGCTTTTTTTCAGCTCGAAAACCCTACGGATTAATAATATTAAAGAGGTCGAGTGCTAACAAGCGTCAAAAATGGTCACATTTTTAGATTTGTTGTGTGTAGCATAAATAAGGTGGTTTACATTTGCACTTTTCAGAACTATCACGAGTTTATCCTAGTTTTCCCATTCGTCGTAACTTTATGGTAAATAGTTTTTTTTTCTGGCCAGTACTTTATGCATGTCGACAAACCGTAATTGCTATGCAAATTAAAACCGTGCGCTGATGTTTAATTGATTATTCGTGGGCATTCGCATTTTGTTGTAACAGCGCTCACACGCAACTATTTGTAATTTTATCTGTACAACCTTAATCAGAGAATGGGTTAATTAATTATTTTGTTTTATTGATTGTGAGCCTCCATAATAAGCACTACAATCGCTAGTGACCCTGCCTACAAAGATGCTGGTTTCAATAAGTTACGTTGTTCCATTAACGGAAGAAAACTCTTCAAGGATCATTATCAACATCGCTAGGGAACAGTTTCTAATAACTGCAATAATTTATTTTCTAATCCTTGATAGCAGTCTAAAGATGACTTGCAAATCAAGAAACTTTATCACCGTGAAAATCAGAAGAAATTAATAGAGCAATAAATTAAAATTACAACCACAATTACCTATTGTGGCTCAAGGCGGTTGCCTTTCATATAATTGGCGATGTATGTGACTAACAATGACTTTACTAAAACTTGCTATCTAAACCCGATAAAAGTAGCGAAATACTCGTGAGGATATAGATACCTAACTATGTCAGAGAGAAAATAAAATATCTTAAAATACTCGTTTTGATCTGTTTGTCGAATTCCAAGAAAAGTAGAGTAAAATCTTTTTCTTTTCGCAATTGAAATATACAATTAATTTTAGTACCAACGAAATTATTCCCTCGAAGTTTGTGGATCTTAACTACCTACTATTAAATACGTGGACTGTGGAAACTTGTCAAGATTAGTACAAATTAGAGCCGGAGAATTCAAATAATTAAAACATTTGAACAGACAACCACTATGGCATGTGAAATTTAGTTATTTAATAATTATTGGTCGGGTTCGTAAAATGAAAATGCGCCAAGGATAGGAATAAAAATATTAATTAGGTGCAGAACAAATTTATTTCAACAAGCAGTGTTGGTTCATCTCAGGCTCAGCCGTTGACTTGGATTCAAACGGCATGCGAGAGCAAATAAACACATTATAGTGCAGTCGTTGAAGCGAAAAATACGGTATTACCTCCGATTTTTTTTACTGTGAACCGATTTGCATGAAATTTTGGAATTAGGCTCATCTTACCCTTAACTTCAAAAGTGAAAATGATCTGAACTCCGCCTATTATTTTTAAGGGGTGTAAACAACCCCTTAATGGAAGAAATTACATTAAGCCATTTTATCGCTAGAAAACATGTCTAATAGTAAGTGGTGAAATCGTAAAGTAATTTCTAACATAATTACCTCATATTAAAATCATTTCTAATCCCTTGAAAATCTTACAATCCTTGCAAACAACCCCTAAATTGAAAAAATCACAAAAATACTTTGGTATGACATAAAAAGATTTAAGTATAGAGAAAATAATATTTTATATTCTCTATAATAATTATCACATTTTTAACCCCCTTTCAACCCTTGAAAACTACCCCTTGACAAAAAATGAGATTTTTTTTTTGATAAAATGAAAAGGATTTCAATATTATTCCACACTCTTATACCCCAAGAATAATACCCCAACCCCCACACGTTAAGGAATGTCAATCTTCCATCATCGCTCACCAACATGAGATTATGACCACCTAAACGCAAATACTCGAATACCTTCAAAAAGAATCATCCCCCAACTCCTAATCGTTAAGGAGTTGTTCCTTCCTTCATCAGCTAACTAACATAAAACGATAACTACTACGCGCAAAAACTTGAATAGATCTCGAAAATGTATGAAATTTTTTAATTCAAAGAATTATCCTCCAACTCCTAATCAATAAGGAGTTAGAGATACCTTCCATCATGAGCTCACCAACACGAGACTATGACCACCTAAAGGCAAATACTCGACTAGCTTCCAAAATACATGAAACATGTAACATTTAAAGAAATATCTCCCAACTCCTAATCGCTAAGGAGTTGTACCTTTCATCGTCAGCTCACCAACATGAAACGATGACCACCTAAAGGCAAATACACAAATAGCTTCAAAAATACACGAAATATGTTATATTTAAAGAATCATCCCCCAACACCTAATCGCTAAGGAGTTGTACCTTCCATCATCAGATCACCAACTTAAGACGTTCATGACTAGACGTAAATACTTGATTAGTCTTCGAAAATAAATGAAAAATGTCATGTGTGCCTACAACATTTGAAGAGTTCCCTCGATTTCTTCAGGATCTCATCATCAGATCGGGACCCGATGACAATGGGACCAACTACAAGGTATATACCCTTTTAAACAGAAAAATAATTTTCTAAATCGGTCCACGCGTCTTAGAGTAATCGGGGAACATACATAAAAAAAAAAACAAAAGATTTCGTGGAATTGTAAACCTCCTCCTTTTTTGAAGTTGGTTAAAAACCATTGTAAAGGTAATTAAGAGAGCTACAACATCCTTCATTGCAATATATAGTAAAAAACCGTTTTCGAAAACGGTGAAGGGTTAAAGGGCTTAAGAGAGGCTGTGATTGCGCTACCACGCGCTCTTTAAACAATCACAACACCGTCAATTTATGTTTGACCGAAAAAACAAAAACAACAAATTGTTTGTCAGAAAAATACGTAAATTTTATTCCACACACTTTTATGCGTATCTGTCGTCATTTTTGAGATATTATTAAAAGAAAGTGGGATGTTTAAAAATTTTAAATTTAGTTATTTTTTTGAATCGTGACTTTTTTGAAAACTCTGCGTTCTGAAGCAGCCAAACTGATACTATCTATCAAGCTCTTCATAGTAAAGTTAATTCTAGGCGGAATACGATTAATTTTAATTTTGGTGCAAATGGCACCTATGAAACCCATTCATTTAAAAGAAAAAAACATTAGATGCTCCCCTTATTTGCAATACAGCTCACTTATTTTACGTGCAAAAGACTGTTAATAGTACTCATTTTAAAGCTTATTTCAAGCACTATAAAACCCGTTTGTATTAGAATGCATAAAATGCATCTGCTCGCCGCCAGATGGCATTGACCACATCGATTAAATTTCACACAAAATAAAAAACGGTTTTGATCTTTAATATCTAGCTTAATATTGCACTTAGAATAGTTTATAAAAAACCAAATTGTTCATTGTTTTACCTGCTACAATTTTGTTTTTGAAAAATTTTCGATATAACGTATGTTTTTGAAGATATTGGCAAAAAACCGATGAAAAACGTGGAAAAATTGTGAATTTTCAATTGCCAATAACTTGAAAACTATTGGATTTTTTGAAAAACTTTATGGATGATTTTTTGCTTAAAATTAGGCCTTCTATCGATATTCGAGCTTATTTAGCAAAAAAAGAAATTCACCCCCGAGAAGGGGTGGCAACCACCCCCAGGGTGGTTGCGGAGTTCAAATCATTTTCACTTTTGAAGTTAAGGGTAAGATGAACCTAATTCCAAAATTGTATGCAATTCGGTTCACAGTAAAAAAATTCGGAGCAATAATGCTTGAATGACTGCACTATTAGACAGAATTTCGTGACTTAACAAACAAATGCAATATGGCGAAAATAAATGGGAACTCAAACACAAAAATATTACACAAAGCGCAGCGGGCCGCAGCGATATGTAATATGTGCAGTCAGCCAAAAATATGGTCTACCACATACCTACTTTTCAATTCCAAGTTCTGTTTCAGACAATAATTAAACGTGTATTATTCAAAGCTATTCATTATTTGTTCGAGAATCAATTTCAGTTTGTAACGCCGCGAGTTTGAATCTCAAACTTCTCAAGATCGCTCGCTTTCTTTTATGAATTATTAAAAACATAAGTAACCATAATATCTACTAATCTGTTAAAATATTATGACGTCAAGAGTTATATTAATATTTTAAACACAATTTTTGTTCTCAGAAAACTTTAGCCACTTAAATAGATACATGTCATGTATGTGTATAATAATATATGTAGGTACCTAAGTACATAACTTAAGAAAACAATGGTGTGTCTACGCAAGATCTCAATAAAAGGGCGGATTTTTATTTTGTTGTAGTTTTTTTAAATTTTCCAAATTAGGATTTTTTTAATATTTTTTCTACTCAGAATCGCGAGCTCTTCGATCCTCATTAGCAGAAAAAAAGAGCCCCGAAAATTTCATATTTTTTTTTGTCTTCCACTGAGTTACGGTTGAAGAAAGTGTATGAAAAATAGTAACTCAATGGAATTTTTGTTTTGGGACACTTTTTTATTTCTATCAGGATCGAAAAAGCTCGAGATTCTGAGTAGAAAAAATGTAAAAAAGTCCAAATTTGGAAAATTTAAAAAAACGACAACAAAATAGAAATCCGCCCAAAATCTCATTTTATTTAATTTCCGTAATACCTATATGAAACAGTCGTATCAAAAATGTATACAAAACTTAAATTCAGACGTTTGTTGCCTATATTTTAAGTGACGTAAAGTTTTGTACGCTGTAGGTACTCAACAACACTAAAGGCCACACCGGATGCGTGTGCGTGGCGTGCACGTTGTAGTTTACTATAGTCGCTGTAACACAACTTTAGGAGTTACATTTAGAAACTTCTTTGCTGACTATGGGATGTTGCATTCAACAAGCATAAATAAGTCAGCAAAAATTGCGAAGTTCATAGCTGGCACTTATCGACCGGGCGGCGCGGGAATTCCCTTGTATCGTCTTTAATATTTAACAACGTTAGGTATTCCCTGGATTTATCAAATCTATATTTGCGTGTAGGTAACAAATCTGATATTTATCTAAGTTCATAAAGCTGACTGATTGGGTGTCTTTACAGGAAAGATATACAAATAAGAAACATACTTAGGTATAAAAACAAAGTTGTCGAAATAGGTAAATAAAAAAGTGCTCCCTGGTAATTTTTGTTACAGCATTATCGTTTCACTTTGTTTAATGCTCGTAATTAGATCTGGATCACTATTATTGTTATACCTACTACGTATTGATAATAATAGAGTTCGTTATTATTACTGTGTTATGCCCATTAGTTGCGTGGCGGTGGGCCGTGGCACTGTTAAAATAAAATTTTACACAATCGTGTTATAATAGACAGCTTTTCAGTCGAGTACCGTGTTTAGGTCACGAAGCTTGCTGAGTGGCCTAAGTAAGGTACGAGTATGAAAAGCTTGATTATAACACTATTGTGTGCAATACTTTTTCTACGAGTCAATAAAATTAGTAAACAAATTGAAATAATGAATTAAATACGCCGAAACGAAGTGCAGTTCTCGAGGTGGCCGCTCGTTGATGTATTTTTGCTAGCATGCTATGGGCCAATTATAGTTGCCTACAGAGTTGTCTCATGAGTTCATTATAGTTGAGTTGCGAACTCGACGTAAATGTAGGTGATTATAATTTTGTATACGTAATCGGCTAGTAGAAAAAAATCTTTACGCAACTTGCAGCACAACGTGCACTTGAATATAACTTCTTCTTCTTAGCATACCATTATAAAGTTTAAATATAATATATGATCTGCTGGCAGATAGCAGCGAGCTTTTTTAACAAGCGATAAAATACTTCTATCTTGACGCTAGCAAATACTAGGTTGTATATTATACTTAACTTCGATTTCTATTTTGAATATGACATTACTTATACAATTTTTTTAAGTATTATTTGTAGATTGATTGATTTGAAATTATTAATTCCTACAATTTTGTAAAGTATTTGAACACGTAGATTGATCACTTACTGTTCCCTTGTGGAGAATCAAGCGCAGCCGTCCCAGGCGTGCTCAGGGTCTCCAAAGTGTCCCGGCTGTCCACCGGCCGCAGCGCCAGCTCCACCGTGTCCGGCGAGCCGCCCGGCCACGCCATGCTTCCATCACTGGCTCACTTCACACATCACTAATCCCTCTGCTACTTTTTCGCGCAATGATCAACGCTCTAAGCGGCGTTAACGCGATGCAGACGGGTTATAAGTAGCTACTTGAACACTTTTAAGCACCTTTCGATCACGGTTTGATATGCTTGGAAAAGCTAGAGCAACAACCTTGTTTGGTTAAATAAACTGTCAGTTTTATCGTCTGCCATCGTTGCGCGTTGACGTCACGTTCTATGTTTCAGTGTGAAAGTAACGCACAACACGATAAACGATAAAAGCGAGACTATTATAGTAATGGCTACATCTTACCTATAGATAACCTATTATCTTTTATACCTAGTAGGTAGGTACCTAGCAAAGATTAGCTTTAGTAGGTATATTAGAAACAGTTTATTGATTGTAGACACATTATTTTCAAGACAGTTGTTTACGATATTAGGTATTTACATAAAGGCTTTACATTGATAAATATAATATAAGTCTATAGGTAGCTAGGTATTTCACGCCATACATATTAGTGCTGAATATTCAAATTTGAAAGCTGAACCGAATCAGATTGCAGGTGCGATTAGATTATCAAGCTCTGCCGTTTAAAATCCAGTTCCCTTTTCCCCGAAACGAACATAACTGCATATATTATATATTTTTTAACAATTCGACACAATGCTTGAATTTGTTTGCTATTCATCCAATATGCAATTTGTCTAAGGGCTGATTTTTCAATCGCCAAATAAACCTATCCGTTAGTTAAAATTATCACCGTCCTTTTCTAAAATCATCAGTCAAAAAAGGACAGGGCTAACATTTATTTGACAGGCACTGTTAACTGGGGATTGAAAAATCAGTCCTAAATGGAATTATGGACGACCTGCATTGCATATTAGGCAAACGAAGAAATTAATGCGATTGGAATCTGGACTAACTGCGTATTTGATACTGTAAGCAACTGCCTGAGATATGTGTTTGGGTGTCAAGGCTAGTCCTGAAACTGTAGTTCGGTTGCTGCGCGTGTTGCTGTACTATTAAAACAATTATATTTGTCAACGGTCATTGGATTCATTACTGAAAGAATACCCTCAGAGGTTATCTTTGACGCACGATCGGTTATAAAACCACGGGCAACGCCGTCCAAACAGTAAATGTATTATTACGCTACTATTACACTCATCGCTTGGGGGTGCTAAAAATACAAATTCTATGTTAGTATTGTTTGGGTTGATGGTATTGTTTACCCTATAATTAACATCAGGATCACAGTTGAATTATTATTACCTAGAATTTCCCCAATTAATATCCGATCCGATCAATTGTAAATCATGTAACAACAGCTCTGTTACTTTCTGCAACCAATGCAAATATGGCTCTTAATTGGTCACGTGAAATTGATCAGAACAATTAGTGGCTCAGATTCTGCGTAACAATTAGCTCCGACATTCAAAGTGGTCGTATATATAGGTACCAAAGCACATTTCAGTCCAAAATGAAAAGCAATCGTTCGAAAAATAACGATTTCCTTGAAATTACTCAGTAACAGATTAAATGTTTTATGATTAAGATTTAAGAGATCAGTGGTTCACTTCTCAATTGGGTTCGTAATTCAAAATCTGGGTCACTGGGCTGGAGCTATGTGTCTACCGGCAGCCCGACAGTGTAGTATAGTTATTTCAAACCCATAGTACAATTACTAACTTAGCACAAGAGTACCTTTTAAGGCGACGGATCTCGGCCGCGAGAAAGACAACTGCCACTACCTAACTGTAGTAAGCAGTTTTTATCATATGTTTGGTGTCGTCGCTTAAGCTAGTAAAAGACGGAAAGTACATCTCGCGGCGATATGCTATTGCCAATCATCTGCTGATATTGCTATAGTTATGTTGTGACAGTTGTTTATTCGCCCGCGAGATAATGTCGCTTTACTCTATAAATGCTAAGGGTGCAGTAAAAACAATCGAGAACACAAGAGATTTCAATTTTAAAGAGGTTTTCGGGTGCGTATATTTTTCTTTAGAACCCTATTCCTGCTCTGGGTTGGCATTCAAAGCCTTAGACGTAGAAGTATCTTCTAGTGTCTCTTCTTGTAACTGAAACTTCTTAACGAGTATTTAGGTACTTCAACTATAAAATTACTACTTACGGCGTGTTTCGCAATCTCCGGATTAAAATTATCACTATTTCCCAGGCACGTAAATGAAATAGAACAGCTATCATTCCTCTGACATGTATTTTATTAGGGGATGGTGAAACAAGCCCTTAATGTAGCTAAGTATAGAACATACAAAACAGGGTCGTTAACTATTTAGCTTGTGTGAACTTTTCAGTTTATTGCGTGGGTCGCCTGGGGTGTATTAACTAGGGGTTAATCGTGTATACTCACTTTATTACTTAATAAGGCGTTTAGTACTTTACAAGACGGCTTCGGAACTAACCTTGTTAACAGGGAATTGATATAATATTTTAAACTGGGTCTTAAGTAGCAATGTACCGAGGAGAAGTTTGATAAGTTGTGAAAGTGTTATAGATAATGTTCTCGGCAATTATAATTTTACAAGCAATCGAATCGTGCTAAAACCGTTGTATATACATGCCTTTTAAGGAATATTGTATGCCTTATTAACTCAATTGTGAAAATTGACGACCATAAACAAATTCGTAGAAATTAGGGTAGAATACTTTACTCTTAAGTCAATAAATAGGATATAGAAGAATTCTATGAATCTAAATCTGAATATAAGTATTATTACAAATAATCCATTAACTCGACATCTGGCTTAGTTTTTGAATTTTAAAATAAAAGTAGCGTAACTTTCTAAAAGCTTTTAACATTTATGTAGCATAGCATGTATTAATTAGCTCGTAGGTATTTGTTTCTTTTGAATAGGCTTAGATTAAAAGGGTTAGTTTTAAACACGTCACTTTTATAAATATTTGTTAATTAATTTCTCTTCGTAGTTTTAAAACAAGTTTAGACACTCGCGTATATCGAAGCCAACGATAAGAATACGCCACGCTGCGCCAAGCGGCGGCTGTTACTGAAGGAGTTCCCACCAGATAGCAGGATAAAGGATAAGATAAATTATCTTCAGCGATAAGGAAAATGATGAAATCGAGGACATTAAATGATTTACGTTATATCACTTTCATCGAACTATCTCACAACAAACAAACCTATACGCGGCATAGTCGAGAGACCTTCATTGCCTACTCTCTAGGATCCTATTTCAGATGATACAACCTCTTGAGATTTTAGTTGGCGAAATGCATGGAACTAATGATTATTTTTCGCTATTCAATTATTGGTCTCATTGTAAAAGCTCATCAATGTGAATTCAGAACTAACCCTCTACAATTAGGTCAGTGAAATGATGACCCTGTAATCGGAAGGCCGTTAGCCGTGTGGTGACGGCAGTAAGAATACATTTGTCACTACCCCAACTCTTCACCCCTACGTGTGTGTCGTAAGAGTCGGCTAAGGGATTGATGTGTCACTGACTATTTATTTATCAAAGATTGATGATGTGCAGCAGCATCATCAAACTGGACACATTTCTGCGATCGCCAACCCGCTTGCCCAGCGTGGCGATTATGGCCATTGTCCAACAGTCGACGAATATAGGCTGATGATGATGATGAATCTGCAGGCGGGTACCGTCATCATTGGTAGATTCACATTGCACCGGTGCACCCATTCATCGGTACTTTATCCCCCTGTATTATCATTTCGGCAATATGTGTGTTATATCAAATTATTGAGCATCCGATGTTTTGGCACTGTTGCAAATGCCATTTTTAAACAGAGAGTTAGGGTGCGGCTCCACTGACGCGGAGCGGAGCGAATCTGTGCAAAATAGACCAATTACATTCTTCAAATTAAAAATTCCAAATACTGTGATGCGGTTTCATTGGCCGAGCTCCCACAGCTCCGCTCCGCTTCGCGTCAGTGGAGCTGCACCCTAACTCCATGAAGATAGCATTTGCAACAGTGCAGTGTCGAAATTCGGGTGCTGAATCCTTTAAATTTGTATGGTAAATCTTTCGTTTTAAGTCATAATAATAATGAAAATGACCATGTTAGCTTAACCCTTAACTTGGCAGTGTATCTTATAAGATACATACTTTTTGACCCACTTTTTGTATTTTTTTTAAAGACAAAATTGTTTGCTCTACACAGCGGCGAAGAGGCTAGAACGCACGATTTTTTTAAATTTTGCCAAGTTTAGGGCTTAACAATTTGTATAAGGTTATAAGCCCTAAACTGTTGTATAAAAAATATTGAATGGATAGTTTCATCATTTATTAAATACAACGGAATAGAACAATGTTTATTTAGCTGTTATTTGGTGATTAGAATAGATTTACAACGAAATAAGTGAAATTACAAACACACCAAAAAGGTTACCAATCAGCATGTGTCATTGTCATGGCTCGGTTGCCACGACGCTGATTTTCAAGGCAACCAAAAAAAAAACTTAAAACTAATCTCTTAAACTACAAAGTGACAGCAGTTTTTTGGTTATTTAGAGATGGTTCTGCAACATGTACACGGTAGATCAGCCCCGGCTAACCCCACACACGCCGGAAGGGTGGCAGGGCGCGCCGGGGAGCGGCAATCACGGCAGCTTGCGTCAGGCGCCGCGCCTTTACACTGGGATATGAAAAATCTACATTAGATAGGTGTGATATTGCCTCCGTGGAAGTTACTAACTCTTTGAACTTTGTAAGCGAACTGACTGAATTGAACTTATAATGTACAGTCGGGTTCAAAATTGCATGGAGAGTTTATGAATGAATTCATTCATAAATCGTCCATGCAATTCTGAACGCACGTATACGTGTAAAATGCACTGGTATATTTCCTGATATAGCACCAATAATGGAAATTTGCAATCAAAACATATCATGGTAATTAAGTGTCGAAAATTGGGTCATAACATGTCAATTTTAGGGGTGTTTACGATATCATCATTTAGTTGGATATATCTAATGAACCATACCTACGTTAAGGTTTTATGTAAATCGGTAGGTATTATACAGGATGGTTTTAACCTTAAAGTCGACATTTTTTTAGATTGTTCCTCACTTCGTGCGGTACCTATTAGAGTTTACCCCATGTAACTATGTTAGCCGGTTTTTCGTGGGTTTCTAGTTATGATGTTTTTTCTTTATTTAGGTATGAAATTTTGCGATGAAACAATTTCCTTAACACAGAAAAATGTATATGTACGTTGATTATATTCCGATTTCTCATAGTCTACGACGTGAGGTACATAATATAAAAAAAAATTTACGTCAAGGTCCAAGTCGAGTTGAAAAAGTCCAAATAAAAAAAATGGTGTAAAATAAGTAGGTACTGCTGAATTTGAAACAAAATGTAACTAGGAGTCACCAGTAAGTACGTAAATAAAACGTCAGGTTCGACAAACTAGATTAAAGCACAGCATAGCTTTTTTGTTAACCGGAAAATATTCACGCGAAAATTAATAACTAAATTAGAATTACAGGAAACCCAATGTCCAAATATTTGTATTATTCCTTTTGTTTTATACGAGCATAATAAATAAAATACTTCTAATAGCCTCGGAGCATCAACATGAACAATGGAAACTGATTTGTGTACCTACCATGTTGTACTTTGTCAGGGTGATCATTAAACTAAATGAAATGATGTCCCTACATTGATTTTACATTCAACTGCACTATGACAAAGGTTAAAATGGCCCTACTACTTTGTCAGATTCCTTGAGCGTGGGTTAGGATAGGTAGTTATAGACCTACGTACTTATCACTTAGAACACGGATTCTGCATCTTTTTTATAAATTCAAACGTTAAATAGAAACTTAAATAGAAGTTATGTACCTATTAAAGAAAAAGATGCGCGTTGCTTCCCAATAGATTTGGTCTCCCGGGTTTTCAATTTCAGTGAAAGGAATTGGGTACTACTTTATTTACGTAGATACCCACTAACTTTCTATGAGACGGACCTACTGCTCTGAACTAAAAGGGATGTAACTACAGGTTCAGATAACGTGCCTCGGACGTCAGCCATTAGGGCCGCGCCCACCGACTCCGCGATTACAGCAAAGGCCACGCATTGTCCAGCCGCAAATTCCCATCACTTACCTATGCAAGCGCTGAACAAGTTCCAACTGAAACCATTTTAACGGAACAACAAAAACCATGATAACACCAAGCACCTGAAAGGCGCTCTTAAACTGGTTCTAAACAGTGTTCAGAATACAGCCCAGCTATCAAACCGTTATTTCCGTTGGACACGCTTTTTGTCGGACACTAATGAAAAGTGCTATTTTTGCGAGTGATTAAATTTCGTTCGTTGGATTTCATTGTGGATGGCACGACATGGTGTTTGACACAGCACGAAAGAGGTCTGGATTACAATTTGGCGTCAGGTATTGTTTATCGTGAAAACTGTGAAATACAGTAAATTAATGGAAGGTTTTGTTCGTAATTACGAATAACCGATTTTTCGTAACTTCATTAGGTTCTTCTTTATTAATTTCATCGGTTATTTTTTTTTTATTTCTTTAATTTAACAAAAATATGGAAAAAAAATAACTTTATTTAATATGCTTGCGGCTCAGCTCATCTGATGATGATGTTTGAAGTTTCTCTGTAATTAGACAATCATAATATCGTGTTTGGGGACGTCAGTAGAGTTGATCGTTTTCATATACAGTTGATGAAATAACTAACGTACGATTCCCACTAAGCGAGCGGAGTCGGGGCGCATCGGAGTGTATTTTCAATATGAAGCTGACGAGCGATGGAGTCGGAAGCCGATCTGCTGACGGTTTGTACTTTGTAAAATACGCCCGTTTCTACCCGTCTAGGAAACGTAGAGTAATGGATCACGGATCCAATGTTGGACACTGTTAGCTGACAGGCATCAAATTATGGACACTTCAATCTAAACCTGTGGTTGAAATTTACCTGTTGCAAAACAAATGCCTAATTCTTAGCTTCTTTAAAATAAAAAATAATGCAGGTAAGTACATCAATGGGTCTTTGTCCACTGGTGCCGTCACCAACGTAATTTTTGCCCGAAAATGCATTATTTCTAAATACCACAGTAGTAAAATACTCAGTCGAACAATGTACATACGCAGCATACGTGTTGTCTGACAACAATGGTGCCCGAGGGAGCGAGACATCGCATAAGGACGGAATTTTGTTTTGCTACTAGGTATCGACCTCATAGTTATTACTTGTTTATTAGTTATTTGTTTTACTAGGGAGCAAAGTGATTGTTTAACTCTCGTGCAAATATTGAAACCTGAGCAAGCGAAAGATTTCAGAATTTGAACCACGAGCGCAGCCAGTGGTTCATAAAATGGAATCTTGAGCGATGCGAGGGTTTTAAGGCACGAGAGTTGAACAAGCTTTGCTGCCGAGTGAAACAAATAACTAAAATAAACAAATCAACAAATAATAAAACAATAACCTCAAATATTTATCTTCGCGTGGCAATGCTTAAAAATTCAGGATAATTCCAAAATGAGACTCATGTAGTTATTGGCGATTTTTCTGTGATTTTCGGAATCACCCCACTTTCGCATCTCGCAATTACCCCAAAGCCACTTAAGTATGTTAAACTAAGATATCTCCAATGAAAGCATTAATCCTATATCCATGAATGAAAGAAAACATAACACGACCGAACTCGTTTAAATTTTAAAAGAAAAAATATTCGGATGCGTTCTGAAATTTGCATAGTGTCAACACTTTCATTTTCCTATTGTTTTTATTTGTCGTATTTTTAGAACTTTTAATTTAAAGCGTTTTACAACAAAATGTGGTATTTAATTTGAATTTTAGCATATGGAATATAATATTATGAAAGGTTCATGTGTATATGAATCTGTTTGAAACTATTGAGTTTTCGAACGTACCTACTGTCTAGTTCAAACGTCAAAAAGCTTATTTCACTCTCAGGCCGTATAAGTAGAGCAATTCTTTTTATTTTTGCCACTATAATGAAATATGAAATTTTAGGTAAATTTTATATTATTTCTACTCAGAATCACAAGCCGATTCCATTTCCGTCGAAAAAAAAGTGTCCCATGATTTTTTTTCCTATTGTGTTACTATTTTCCATACACCTTCTATGGCGGTAACACAAGAGGATATTCGAAATATGTATGAAATTTTTGGGACAGTTTTTTTTTTTCGCCGGAAATGGAATCAGCTCGTGATTCTGAGCAGAAATAGTATAAAATTTACCCAAATTTTCATATTTCATTTTAGTGGCAAAAATAAAAAGAATTGCTCAGTTATTGCTTTAGTCTATCCAGAATATTAAAAAAAAAACTTTAACCTCTAGAGATTAAAACACAGTTTTGCGCTCTGAAATTGAGTGTTTACGAGCAGTGTGGTGAAAAATAACATAGTCTATTTTACCACAGTACAGTGTTAACAATGTACCTAATACTAAACCACAGTTGAACGATGCGATAATTGTTACTGTTCTGTCACTGGTCACTGGCATTGCAGGCGTCCATAAGGCTACGATTACCTTGTACCATCGGGCGGGACGTGTATTTGTACGCGAAATTTATTTATTTCGAGCATAGGCCATTTATTTCAAAATTGTCCAGCCATTTTTTCGTAACATTGAACGGAATGGAACAAACCTTGGAACAAACATTTTCTCCTCTCAGGATCGAAAGAGCTCGTAATTCTGAGTGGAAATCATATTAAAGGTTCCAAATCCAAAAAAGTGGGAGAGACAACTTTGAAAAAAAAACCGGCCAAGAGCATGTCGGGCCATGCTCAGTACAGAGTTCCGTAGTTATTTGAAAACCGACCTACCGGACCGATTACTTATGATCGAAATAGCTTTATTTTATAGTATTTTTGAAGCCCGCGGATCAAAAGTTAGAGGTTCATAATTAGAAGTCCCCCGAACACAATTTTATTTTATTTTGGAGCGGTTATCTCCTAAAATATTGACTTTAGCAAAAACTTTCTTCTAAACCCCTTATTCGTTTTAAGAGACCGATTCAATGATACCCTACACTATAGGATTACAGTAAATAAAAAAAATCATCCCGTCTTCACCAGTTGGGGAAGTACCCGATTTTTTTTTTATTCTACCGTATTGTCAGCACGATTAATATGTATACCTGTACCAAATTGCAGATTTCTACTTTCTAGTACTAACAGACACTGAGCTATGGTGCGGACAGACGTGCAGACGGACATGCCGAAACTATAGGGGTTCCTTGTTTACTACGGAACCCTAAAAATGGCCCGCATATAACTAGCTCTAACAATTTTTATGAAGGCCTGGTTGGTTGGTTTGCCTTTCTGAGGCGAATAATAAACTTGTAAGTTATTATTGGGAAACCGCAAGTTATCGAGTTTGCGAGCAAAGCCATATTATTATTATATGAATGTGAATAATTAATCGTTGAAGCCCAGAAAAATTTGATTGATTTGATTGATTTTTACACCTGTTGGGAGAGTAAGAGCGAATAGAGCGATGGTAATTTATTTTATAATGCTACCGAAGATATGAGTCATGTTATGTAAAATAATAATTATTAATAAATAATTTGTTCAATTAAGCCTATGATAAATGTTGTGTTAGATAAGAGTAGTAATCTAGAACCGACGTCAAACTGAGACCTCAACACGATGCTCAAATGGGAACAATCCACAGGCCTTTGCATAACTTATAAAATGTATGCCAGTAGGCACGCGACTCCTTTCAATGCGCCTTACTATTCTGACTCTAAATTATACATTTCCATACCAAAATAGATACTTAATACAAGAATACTTCTGAAATATTTAGCATTTATTTATTCATAATATGATATCTAGACCCCGTTAGCTTGTCACATTTCCTCTACCCTACCAAATACTTACTCGGTATGTTAAGTTTCAACTACCTACAGGCGCACTTATGATTTAATTTACACTATGTGTTTCTTTTAGGGGTGATTTGGATTGTTTGGAATTGACTACTAGGGCCATTAATTTATTCGTTCCCGATAAGTACTTGCGCAACCGGATCTTTCACCTCCTTGCTGAGCAGACGGCTTGCACGTTAGCTCACCAATATTTCCCAATCCCACACGCACGTGTCCTGCTGAACAAACTTAACTATTGCACCTTACTGCGACTTATTTTTTTGAGAAGCCATCCACATTGAAACCTATTTCATTGAAGTTCTGCGAGGGTATTAATTAATTATATGTATGTCATTGAATTTTCATAATTATTTTTATTGTAGGTACTTTGTCATACGATCTTAACCTCGTGAGGCCCTATGTCATATACATAACATTTTGACTTTATATGTAGATATAGTGTCAAAGTTAAAATTCGGTTGAAGTATTCAGGTGACGTCACTAGGGGTTAAGCTGTATTGTTGTATGATGTCTATTAAACATATAAACAAATTACTGAGATTCAGTTTAGATCCTAATCTGAATCGCGATGTTACAGTTCCATAAGATAACTGTCAAAAACTGACAAGCACAACCTAAAATAAATGCATTAAAAGATCATGGTAACCCCACAGAGAATGGAAGCTTTTTTTTACGATGCTCTACCATGCCGAGTAGGTACAGTGTCAAAAGTATATTAACTTAGTTATTATAACGTAGTAAATCACTTTATCTTGACGATTTTGTAAGTTAGGGCGGCTAATTATGTAGGTGGTATTTTAAAACTAGTACTCTAGTTTTACTCTTAGGTAATTGCTGGCTTTCTTTTTATTTATTATTTACATTTTAGCTCCTAAAGTTTCGGTACCTTCCAAATTAAGTCACTCAATCTACGTATATAAGAAACTTTGTTTTTCAACAAAATTCCATATTTTGCACCATATTCTTTCCGTATTTAAAGAGCATCAAAAGCTATTAAAAGTTTCCGCACAAAATTACGCGTTTTCATTGTCTCAAGTGTGTATTACCTAGTTCAGCAACAGGCGAGTTGACGGTAAATATTTTCCTGTTCGTGTTCGGTAACTTTTACTTGGTAGAGCAAGTTTACTCGGTAGCAAAAATAAGCCACGTACAACCTCTTAAAGTGCATCTAATTTTAATCCCTTGCCAATGAAACTAAAAGTACCTGCAGTATTTACAGGGAACGGGGAACAGGGATAGGTATTTCAAATTTATACTCACCTACCTGGTTTGTCCTCGATTGATAGAATGTTAGCTACCTCTAAATACCTACCAATAAATTCCTATAGGTACTGGAGTTTCATTATAGTCTTCTTTAAAGTATTTAAAAACAAAATTAACAAAGTATACCAGGTGTGTGTGGATTTCGATAAAATAGTTTAATTAAAGATGACTATTATATTTAATGTTATCAACAATGAAGGTTTATCTTATGTACCTACTTACTAATAGAATATGCTATACACTTATAATTTTTTATGCTTGGTACATAAAATCATTAACAGAATGAATTACATTTATGTAAGAAAAACAACGACGTTGAAAGTTACACGCGGGATAAGTGACAAAATAGTTTTCTCCCCAAACAAAACCTACTTTACGAGTACGCCATGCGTAACTTAAGAATTATTAATAGGCTTAACTTAGGAATTATTAATTTTTAACACTAACCAAACAATAATGTTGCTCCAACAGTCCACAACGCGCACTTTAATTTTAACAACAAAGAGCTACTAATGTGAAAAACCCACTCAGCTAATAAAATGTAAAACTATTAACAATCAAATTGCGACCTGATAATATCAAGGCCCTTAAAATACACTGTTATTAACGTGGTGTAAAGTAAATAGTAAAAGTTTATGTGGTGTTGGGCGGACGCGTGGCAGGGCGGGCGGCAAGCTCGCCGCGCGGACTCGCACTGCCGCGCTTTCGCGGAGCTTACCCGTCGAGCTTCTGGCCTTCCGAGATTAACCCCGTTACCCTTAAACGCTTTCTAACTTAGCAAGTAGATAAAACAGTATAGTTTGCCCCCTTCGGTCTTATAGACATATTGATAAGACCGAAAGGGACAAACAATACTGTTTTATAAAGTAAGCTTGCTTAGAAGACGTGTATGAATAAGGGCGTAAGTACGTGCCTACGTGGCGTTTAAATCTAAAGCCAGTTCACTTGAAACTTTTGAATGAAGAGTTTAGAGTCGGTAGTGGTGAGAACTGAAAAACAATAACTGAATTGTATAGTAATGCTATGAAATGTGTTCAGATTTATGCAATAAAGAAAGCCATAACTTCATGGACAGAAGTAAGACAAAACACGATCGACTTGTTAGTTTGTTTTAAATCACATTGAGTGTGAGCGTATGCGTAGAAACATTATCTTAATTATTTATTCAATGCAACCATGGTACTTAACAGAGGTTTAGATATTGTAAGCACGACTATGGACCCTACTAAGGCGTAGCACTTCATACAGGAACGATATGAATTCTAATATTAACAGGACCAATTTCAAAGGACTGCCATTTTTTAGTTGCAACAATTTATTACTATACCCAAGTAAAAAAATCAAGAGAAATATACTATATTTTGTGATTAAATTTATTTTTAGTCAATAGGACTACCTTTTGCCTTGACTTTCGTCGTCAAATGGTAAAAAAATATTTGCTCGCAGCATGTTTGTGACCCAGTGGTAGTGGTCGCTTTCTTCATTGCATTTATACTAGCACGTTTAATTGCTCTCACCTTTCGCTTCAAAATAGACCAGGTAAAAAGTCCGAAACTTACTGTACTGGACAAATGACACGTGAAATTCGATTTTCACCCATTTTCAGTTCTTACGAGCTTTATAAGCCGAAGCTCAATCTCGTTCTTATGTTTGCGTGCCTAAGACTTAAATGCAGTGTCCAAAACATATTTCCGATAGTAAACCGCTATTACTTTGACACCAGACTTCAATAAAATCTACTTGGTAACACTTCATAATATAATTAGTACAACAAAACAAATCAAAATATGTTTATTAGCCAATTGAATACTGATAGACACTAGTCAAGGCCTGTATCGTGGGGGCAAGATTAAACAGAATTTCCAAAAATAATGCGATGTGTAAGTGAACAAACAGGTTATGTTAAACACTTAAACAAATAAACCGGCCAAGAGCATGTCGGGCCATGCTCAGTGTAGGGTTCCGTAGTTATTCAAAAACGGCTGGGCCGGCCGATTATGTTCGAAAAAGTTTTATTTTAAAGTATTCTGTAAGTACTATTCATGATTTTTGTCATATTTTTTGGACCTAAGTACAGATCAAAAGTTAGAGGGGGGGGGGGATAAATTTTTTTTCGTCTAGAGCGATTATCTCCGAAAATATGGACTTTACATTTTTTTTCTTTCAAGACCCTTATTCTTTTTATTCAATGATACCTAACACTATAGGATTACAGCAAATAAATAAAACCATCCCCACTTCACCAGTTGGGGAGGTACCAAAAAAAAATGATTTTTTAGTTTATATTGTACCACTTTGTTGGCATGATTAATATGTATAGGTACCTGTACCAAATTGCAGATTTCTAGTATTAACGGCCACTGAGCTATGCTGCGGACAGACGGACAGATGGACATGGCGAAACTATAAGGGTTCCTAGTTTACTACGGAGCCCTAAAAAGGAAATTTAAGGCTCAATTAACTCATTATTTCTTAGCAGATTTTTCATCTTGGCATTCCTTAATGGTGAAAGTTGCTCAGCGCGACCGTCCCTCCCTAGTACAGTCTGGCAAAAAAGAGTAGAAATTAAAAAGTAGCAACATCGTAGTGTTGTCCCTTTCAAATCAATATGCGTGAGAAAACGGGACGAAACTATAATGTTGCTACTTTTTAATTTCTACTCTTTTTTGCCAGACTGTACCCTGTTCACTCCTGCTCCCACGACCCAGATGTCATCCTGTATACCTATTGTGCACCGTCAAAAATGTCAGTAACAAAATCAAACATGAACCGTTTTGGTTTTTCCAGGCATCATTTAATTAAATTCACCAAGGGCGAATCCAGAAGATCAAAGGCCTGTCATGGATGCCTTTGTCGTACAGGTTGTCAGTAAGGCTTTGTGGGAATTGTATTAAACATAATACAATTTTGAGAGACATGGAAAACAAAAAAGAGGATAATAATTATGTATGTTCTTTGATCTCCTCTATCGGCGCTTCTTAAATAATACTAAACATCACTACATAGTTCGTATAAAACGAAGTAGCTTCCCGCTGACTGAACCTACTCGTAACTACGTATACTTATAAATAAGTAGTTATTTACGAGTATATTTTTAAAACTACGCAACGGGTTTGAATGCGTTTTTTAATAAATAGTGATTCGAGAGGTAAGTTTTAGTATCAGTATTATCCTGTGAGGGTCGCCAGTAATAAATATAACAATGCCAGGAGACACAATACATATTTTTTCATCACACTTGCTGGCTAAGCGCGCCATAACAAAAGTGAAATTCCCTAGGGAGTAATAGAAATGTCAGTACGTCATTTAAAGTACATTGTGCATCAAGGGAGGTAAGTACGGAATTACTAACGAGAGTGTTAGAAAAGCTTTTATGACTCGATTTAGTATTCCGCTTACATACCGTGATGCATACAATGTTTTTCATCACACTGGCCGACAAAAAAATAAGTTTTAAGACATAATATTATTAAATGACGTACTGACATTTCTATTAGGTACTCCCTAGGGAATATCACTTTTCTATTACTCCCGTTACGCGCGCAAGCAATGGCGCGCTTAGACAGCAAGTGTGATGAAAATAATATTATGTCTTAAAACTATTTTTTTGACGGCAAGTGTGATGAAAAACTTTGTATGCATCATGGTCAGTAAGCGGAATACTAACTCGAGTCATAAAAGCCTTCCGCCTAACGGCGTCGGGCTTCTAACACTCTCGTTAGTAATTCCGTACTTACCTCCCTTGATGTACAATGTACTATTAATAGATAAACACATACCTACACAAAGAAGCAATTAACACCAAGAGGCATCAACTGGGCTACGAAGGTACTAGAAGACCTTGGCTACGCTGATGACATCGTGCTGATTTCGCCATCTCTAGCCCATCTTAAAGCTAAACTTGAAAGCCTTCAAGAGGAAGCTGAAGTTATGGGCCTACGAATCAACCGACGCAAAACAGTTGACATGCGTGTGAAGTCTGATTGCATGAAACCTTTGTGGTTCATGAACGATCGCCTGGAATCAGTCTCAATGTTCGTGTATCTCGGAAGTAGGTACAATAACCCGTCGGGGAGGTACGGACGAAGACGTCGAGAGTAGGATTAAGAAGGCAAAACCTGCGTTTGCTCAACCAAAACCGGTCTGGGATTCAAATGTGTTTACTCGCCGCATTAAAATCTCCCTCTTCGAATCCATCGTCAAGTCAGTGCTGCTGTTCGGCTGTGAAACGTGGAGAGTGACTAAAGGGCTGACACACAAGCTACAAGTGTTTGTCAATAAGTCCCTTCGTTCGATCCTTCGCATATTCTGGCCGAAAACGATAAGGAACGAGAATTTGTGGACTTGTGCCGTCAGGTTCCATTCGCCCAAGAAGTAGCGCAGCGGAAGTGGAGATGGATCGGGGATACTCTTCCTAGTATCGCCTTTGAGTGGATGCCCCAAGGTGGAAAACGAGCTCGTGGTCGCCCTGTACACACATGGAAAAGAAGCGTGGAGAGCGAATTGCGAGCCGTAGGTCTGGCCTGGAGCGAAGCCAAGAAGGTTGCTCAAGACAGAAAAGCGTGGAAGGATCTTGTGGAGGCCCTATGCACCTTCGGGGTGCCCTAGGAATTACAATAACAACAACAACAACATATCTACTTAGATAGCTACATGCATGGTAACACTTAATGTCGTTATCTTAGAATTTTCTGCATAGGCAGTTAATTTACCTTCTTACAAGTAGTATGTTGAAAGGGTCGTGCAAACTAACAAAGCTTCGTTATTCATAAATGTAACAGGTGTTATAAATATTTAATATCTCTTTGACCTTGCCCGGGTACTAGCTCACTTTAAAAACGATTATTTATTATACCTGTAAAGTGCCCTTACGTAAGTAAATAGCGATTATGTGTGGCCACAAACGGCGGCAATGTCTTTGAGCTTGCTCGGTGAAGACGTAGGACCTTGTTGTTGTTGTATTCTGTAGGCTTATGATGGTACCGCATCTAATCGTTTGTCGTCGTGGCCGTCACGTTCTAATAAATCTGCAAGTGCGAAAGTGACGAGTAGCAAGATAAATGGATAAAACGGGACCATCATAAGCCACCTGGCCATTTTTTCCGCAACTCGACATCAAACGTGCCTATTTTGCGTGGCACTACGCTGGCCCAGTACTTGTTAGGGACTTCACATACTCCCTTGAATTTCTTCGCAGATGTATGCAGGTTTCAGCCTCAAGATGTTTTCCTTCACCGTAAAGCATTTGTACGTACTTGACGTAGGACCTTACTAATCCTACTAGTACTGAAAAGTAATATGACATACAGTGTTTAACGAATAATATCGTAGGGGAAGCAGGGGGAATTGCGTGCACTTAAGGGAAAATGCCCATAGTTTTATAAATATTAACATTTATTAACTAAAAATCAAACATAACATTAGTGGGCCTAATCGGTCATTAGAAACAAAACACAAAAAAAAAATAACATCTTTCAGGTAAGGAGAAATAAAAATAAAAATATTTTTTAACGGCATTACCCATAGCCGAGGGTTAAAAATATTTTTTAACGGCATTACCCTCGGCTATGGGTAATGCCGTTCGGGCAATGGGGTTATGACGCTCAAACCGACATTGGCCGAATTAATATAATTGAGATCAATTTTCTTTAATCAACAGTTAGAGATCAACCCTTAACAACTAATTTAGCAATGCTTATCATAGTGATGTATAAGTTATACATGATAACAAGGGTTTTATTAATATAATCAACATATAAACATGAATATAAATTTAGGCACAGAAATCGCATATGTAACCGTCTGCTGAATCCCACCCCGAGCACATAGCGTGGCTCCATAGTCCGCATACGGTACAGCGGTACCATATCTCATTATTCTGCTCAAATTCCTTGCATATATTGCACATGTTATTGACGTTACCTTCATCATCCATTTCATCATTACTGTTGTCGTTGCAAATATCGGAATTTGGTTCAATATCAGACTCTGATGTACTTTCTTGTAAAGCTTTACGTCTGTATCCTTTTCTAACGACTTTCTTTACTTTGGGTGCTTTTTAATTTTTATTATTCTTAACTTTTTTATTGCTGTTCTTATTTTTCAAAACCGTTGCTGCTGATATGTAAGAATGTTGTGTTTTGACCTCATCTTGTTTAAACCCTATCTTTTTGTTTATTTTGTATTCTGATGTATTTTTTTGGTATTTTTTCGATTTTATTTTTCTTCTAAAACTGCTTTCTGAACACGACGATTTCTTGGCATTTCTGTAAGAAATAATATAAGTGGTCAATGGCGTTCACTCGGGGGTAATGGCGTTCATCTGAGCGTTATTACCCCAAACGGCCGTTTCGTATTAAATAAAAAAATTAAAATTTTACACGTGAAATTATGCAACAATAACAACCTTGCCTATAACTTTATTAGTATTATAATAAGAATAACGAGAAACAACAGGAAAATAAGTCAAATTTGAACTTACCGATAAAATAATCCAGCGAAAAATAAGATCGAAGAAGCTCCAAACAATTACACAACAATCACTCTCACATGTTTTGGCCGAACTGCCAGGATCGGTCGCCACTTGCTCAAGCGTCACTCCCCGCGCCCTTCCACCCACACGCCGCCATTATACACAGTAGTTTTATCTAGTTATTGTCGTGACTGCCATTACCCAGTGACCGGTATTACCCCTGCTTCCCCTATGAATAAATGCATTTCTAATATAAGTTATGTAAATGAACTTGCTATGCTAATCTCCATCATGTACTTATAAGCTATAAGCTACAATCAATTTCATATTTGGTTATTTATTAATGTCATCATCATCATCATCATCATCATCATCATCATCGAAAGACTGCTGAACATAGGCCTCCCTCAAAGGTTGCCATAATGACCAGTCCTGCGGCACCCGCAATACCCGCATCCAGCGGACTCCTGCGACCTTCACCAGGTCATCAGTCCACCTTGTGGGGGACCTCCCGGTTTGTGGCTGCCACTCGAGAATCTGTCCACATTCCGCCCCAACGGCCATCGGTTGTGATGATTTCAAATCTAATACGATCTCGAAGAGAGACTCCCATCTCCCATGCATAGCCCTCTCCATTGCCCTTTCGGCTATTCTGTTTATTAATATAGCTGTAGATAAATTAAATTAACAAGAGCACGGATTGCATAGGTATATTATATGTAGTGCTGAAGAGTATACCCTTCGAGTTATATGAGCAGTTTTCTCTTAAACATTAAATAACCACCGCGAATGCTAATTGAAGGTTTGCTGAGCTGTTCTAGGAAATACGAATGAATGAAAGTGTAATTAGTCTGAAACTGTATAAATGTTAGGAAATGGACGAGAAATAACTTCGCATTTATATGATCGTAACTATACATTTTGATATAGAATATCATGGAAACGCCAGCTGCGTTTTGATGCATCGCTGACAGTGATAGTATAGCACAGTCAAGTCTAGTGCAAAATTATATGTATCGAAAGAATCCTCTTATAAATATGTTACGACGTTTTACTACACAGAATTAAATTGCACTGGGACATATTTTTGAACATTTTTATTATACTAAAATTATATTTCACGCAGGTTGATTACGTTTTTAAGTCGAAAAATGCTGGACATGTTTCGCTCCGTACACGAGGAGCTTCTTCAAGAGCCAATCCCCATATCTGCGCGACGCACGAGTAACCCACGTGAAATATAATTTTAGTATGAATGAGAGTTTTGTCTGTAATTTTTTTATTATACACCTCATTTTGCCTTCTACTGTACCTACACAGGGCACAGGGTATATGAATTCGTGCAATAATGGTATTGGTTGGTACTAGATTCAGATTATTAAGATGTGATTTATATTCGTCTCTAGTTATAATTATAATATAAAAGTTGGAGTTGTTATAATATGGAATGTTTAGAAACTTGTGAATCGTAACATGTTTCTAAGCTATAGGTACCTACCTATTCTCAACAATTTAAATCCACTATGGGGAAAACATATCTACATTTACATTACAGGCGACCATATAATTATTACACATAAAAATTGACTTCTAACGCGAGTTCATAATCAAATTTCTAATATTTATTGTATTTATAATCGACTTAGAAATAGTGATCATGAATCTTTCGATAACACATTTTGACATAGTTAAAGGAAAAACACCTAACATCTGAAATGTGTCACTGAAATATTTTATGGCTTTTCCTTTTGACATAAGATTTAAATTTAATCGACAGATTTTTGTACTCTGGATTCGATTTCCTTAACTATGTCCAATTCTTATTCAGATATTTTAACCATTTATTTAAGCAACCTCAAGGTGCGACCGCACCAATTCTCAAAAAACGCGACGGTACGGAATCGCACTGACACATCGTATCCGCAACGTTTTTGCCGCGTGTCCCCCAGACCGCTGCTCAAAAACGGTGACGGTACAGAATCGCAGTCATGTGACATAAAATGTCAGGTGTCACGTACACATTTCGTTGGCTATTCTCGATAATTATCCACTTAGGTACAATAAAATGATTTTGAACGCTGCATCATTGCGTATTTTAAGCAGCGGTGTGGGAAACATGCGACAAAAACGTTAGGGATACGATGCGTCACTGCGATTCCGTACAGCCACTGTTTTTTGAGCAGCGGTCTGGGCAGCATGCGGCATAAATGTTACGGATACGATGCGTCACTGCGATTCCGTACAGTCACCGTTTTTTGAGCTGCGGTCTAGGGAGCATGCGGCATAAATGTTACGGATGCGATGCGTCACTGCGATTCCGTACAGTCACCGTTTTTTGAGCAGCGGTCTGGGCAGCATGCGGCAAAAACGTTACGTATACGATGCGTCACTGCGATTCCGTAAAGTCACTGTTGTTTGAGCAGCGGTCTGGGCAGCATGCGGCAAAAACGTTACGTATACGATGCGTCACTGCGATTCCGTACAGTCACTGTTGTTTGAGCAGCGGTCTGGGCAGCATGCGGCAAAAACGTTACGTATACAATGCGTCAATGCGATTCCGTACAGTCACTGTTGTTTGAGCAGCGGTCTGGGCAGCATGCGGCAAAAACGTTACGTATACGATGCGTCACTGCGATTCCGTACAGTCACTGTTGTTTGAGCAGCGGTCTGGGCAGCATGCGGCAAAAACGTTACGTATACGATGCGTCACTGCGATTCCGTACAGTCACTGTTGCTTGAGCAGCGGTTTGGGCAGCATGCGGCAAAAACGTTACGGATACGATGCGTCACTGCGATTCCGTACAGTCGCCGTTTTTTGAGCATTGGTGCGGTCGCACCTCCATGGCGCACACGAGGTGATAAATAAGTATTAACAAGCACAGTCTGAGTAATTGGATTGAACGCAGTTTAATTTTATAAAAAAGCATATGCGAGCGGCGCGTGATATATTCAATTAAGTAAAGCCAACTCCAACCGAGACTGTTCCGAAATTTAAAATTTAACTACGCGGAAATATTTGTTATAAGTACCTAAATGAAACAAGACTCCCCGCTAGTGAAAGAGCTTCATTATTTGTTTTCCTGAAACGCTATTCGGGTTGCATTCCATGGATTTGTCTTGGAAACAGCCACAAAAAAAACGTGAAATGGCCCGTGTTCGAAAAATAAAAAATACTACTGCTAACCTACTTAAATTTCGCAAAACAACGACAGAAAGGCAAATAATTAACAGTTTGAATGCATATTGTTTAAATACTTATGCATTTTACTATTAATAATTAATATAATATTACTAAGAATACTTTACATAGTATTACTATTGTTGAAGTACAGAAATCTCATGACTGTAATGAAATATTAAATACGAAGATTGCCGAGTTACACAAAGCAAACATATTTAAGCACTCTTAGTTCATGTGATTCATGTCTAACCTAGAAATTCTGCATAGTAAATTGAATATAGGTAATCATATTCTCTAAAAACAAATCATCAAAAGTAAACGAAACCGCTTGACTGATGGGAAAATTCTTGGGTAATTGAATAAATAATCGGGGGTGGGTTGACGGAAAGGCACGCGGGAATAATTCAGATTGGGGTATTATCGACAAGGGTCGAGTCCGTTAAATATTTACATCATAGTCAGTTCTCGTTTTTACGAACATTGACTTTTCATATCGCCAAGGTTTTGGTAAACTTTCCTGTACTCTTGATGTAAATCATTAGATGAGCAGTTCTCAAAAACTCTATTCATAATTCGTTTATAGCATCCATGGTTACATTAGGTGTTACAATACTTTTACAATAGTTACACATGGACCCTGATAGGGCAGGGGCACAGCAAGTCTTAAATCTAAATTACGCTAAGTGTGATAGACTACTTGTGAATTCTGACGTAATTTAGTAGGTAACGAATATGGAATTGATATTTGTTAGTGAAATCCGGAAAGGACATAAACTTTATTTACAATTCTGGGTGATTTTTAAAAGGCTACATCTGATAAAACTGCTACAGTGAGTTATTTATGTAGGTATAATATACCACCGCGCTTTGTTAGTTGTATAATAGTAATATTAATTTGAGTAATTAGTATGTCAAAAATTAAATTATAAATATATCGAAGTCAATTGAAATATAATATAATACTTTGTATCTACACAATTAAGACAGATTGACAAATGCCTGCTTAATTTTCCTATTTTTTTACCATTATTTTGTAGGATTATTAATATTTATTTTAATTATTCCGCATGATTAAAAAAGCCTACAATCTATAAAACTTAATTGTAAATAAGCAGTCAGTAATTGAATTATATAATATTAAAAAAGTTGGTAACAAAGTAGGAAAACGGTAACTCACATATTTAGTGCTAATAAGGCGGACTTGCCCCAATGGAGATTAGCGAGTTAATTTAGATCACGCTGTCAAATACCATACGAAATGATGCGTTAATCCGGATTAAATCGCTAATCACGATCGGTGCAAGTGGGCCTTGTGTAAAAATTGTCTTGAGAACTACCTACTCGTACGTAGAAAAAGGCGACTAATCCAAAAATTGCAGTTGTAATTGTAAGAGTTTCCTGTGTATGAAAAAAAAAATTGGCGCCTTTTTCTGCTGACTGATCTCGATGGTCAAAGTATCTATGGTGCTGTATTATTAATAAATATATAAAACGCATGAATTACGTTTTGAATGGCAAAATTCTAAGAAAAACTGCAAAATAGTGTGAGGCGTACTGAAGACATCAAGCTGACTGAAGTATGCTATATTATAGTAGAACGAGTATGTATACGTTTTGGATACAAGGCAAAATTCTGAGAAATAGAATGCATAATAGTGTGAGGAGTAGGTACTGAAGAGCAATATCACAAAGATGCTACCCTCTCATGCAGATCTTGAAGCCGCCGCTTCGGCCAACAAGTTAAACCTTGTGTGAAAGTGCCAACAAACGCTAATCCAGCTGTTTTAAGATTCTGTTTTTAAAGTAAGTATACTTTCTCCTTTTTATACATCTCAACAAATCTGAAAATATTGATTTTACATTTAAATATCCATTCCTTATTAAAATATTATTTATTTATTTTATTTTACTTATTATCTTACTTGTACTTATTGTCGATATTTTGTACTTTGTGTATTTTGTACATATTTGTTTATCTAAATCTTGTTACTTGTAATAAAAACGGAAGTCCTTTTCTAATCATGGCGATAAAAAGAGACTTCCACTTGAATTACAAAACACAAGCTTACCTGTACGCAAATATGTAGGTATATGTACGTGTGAAAACGCGAATGAAGTCGCAGAATGAGTAATACGTAATATTAAAGACTAGGTAGCTCCGCATATAATATTCTTCTTTGGTGTGCGGGTTCTCAAATAAATAAACAGAATCGTATTGGCACAAATTATCTACTGCAAAACCCAATGGTTCCCAAATATAACCGCACGAGAAACAATGCCTTTGTGCCCGTATTTATTAAGTAAGTACCTAGTTGGGATAGTTTTGAGAGCAGGGAAACAATATTGATTTGATGATAAACGCAATCCCTTGAATAATCATTAATTAATTAAGGTAATTCCTTTGTAAGGTTAGATTCCCGATGAAAAGGCGATAGACCAATGGTAGGTAATATTTAGTAAAGAGGGTGGGTGTATCTTTGTGTAACTTATAAAGTGTAAGCGACGCCTAGGGTACGTATCACACGAGATCAAACATATTTGCATCCCGTGTCTTTGAGTCCCTCACTGCGCTCAAGATTCTAATTTTGAATCACTCGAACGTAGGCTCGTGATTACAGTATAGAATCTTTCGCTTGCTCGGGACTCGCCAACAACACTCGAATCAAAAATCTACTTTGCTGTCTTGTTGAAAAAAGGCCTTTCATTATGTGAAATTATTTTGCAATCGACCCGTAATTCGAATTAAATGTTGGTACCAACTTAATCTGGCGGTAATGTACGTGCTAAAAACGTACAATTATTGTCCTAAACCTCTGCTTTTCGGTGAGAGAAAACCGGGACTTTCGTAACAAAGTAGGTACTGTAGATACTTAAAGTTTTATGTTTTGCTTCCTCGATTTGATCTACTCAGGCTAAAGGATGTTTTGTTTCGCATATTTGTCTTTTTGTTACACCGACCATTCTACTACTACTGTCGTCGGGTCTGTATTAAGGCAGTCAGACTGGTCAGTATTATTTATTTAATTAAACTTCAACCTTAAAAAAGCAAGTCAATGTTAATCTGTAATCGATACCACTTATTTGGCTATAACTATAAGTACTGTTTTGTCACGTTGACATGTGTCAAGGGCCAACGATGATATATCAAGGGCGGCCAGCACTGTTTTTGGCACCTTTGTACAATTGTTTAAAAATCAGTTTAACTCTTACCGTAACGTAAGTATGTGGCAGGCATAATTCACAAGAATAAGCCCACTTCCAGAGTATCTCGGTTGCACCAATATAATATTTTTAGTACAGATGGTGCCTTTTTTACGCGCTAGTGCGAAAAGTAGCTCTTTTTACGTCAGGTCCAAAACTTCGGAGAGTTCGGAGGGCTATCTGTCCTAAAAAACGTCGTACGAGACACGTGCATAAACTCCCTTCGGTCGTGCTTTAAAACATCGGCACTCGTTTTGAATTTCAGATTTTTCGCAATGTGCCGTAATGTACTATTATTCATTTTCGAAGCCTCCTGTTAAAGAAAATATTCTCTGTCAGGCAGTTTTCATCTTAAAAGGACTAGAATAGGCACAGGTTTTGAACCTTGGTTTAAGGCATTTTTCGAAGACTTCGGTACAAAATCTGACACGCACGGCCGCCATACAAATGAATGAACTTGTTTCTTCCATCCAAATCTAATTCTGTAATGACGAGGCAATACGTGTGCGTGGCGTAAGCTACAACGCGCGCCTATGTAAATATCATATTAAACGTTTTATTAGATGTTTTTATAGAGAAAGAACAAACAGTCGAAATTGCAGACTTTCCGGTAAATAAAACCGTTTGATCTTAGCCGACTTTACCTATTTAATTACCTAGGTAGGTGGAAATATAAACAAGAGATCAGTAGCCGTACCATGACTTTGCAAGTATCGGTTACGTTAAAGCATTCTATTGCGCTCGGACTGATTTTATTGAAGCGAGCGCGATGGACTGCTTTACGTATCGAGTAAAACCTAACGTAACTACCGTACTACTAACGTACTTACTTGCCAACTCATGGTACGGCTACGGTACAAAAATAAAACTATTTACTGTAGTAATGTACTCAGCCTAGACTATAAATAGTTATGAGTAAAATGCGCCAAACCTGCGCACAGAGTAACCTTATGGGAAGTTAAGCCTATTTATATGAGCACACCTCTTTTGCCTTCACATTCATCATTCATTCGGAACGGAACGAGGTCGGACGGGAGTGCCGAAAGTTTAACCTTCCTTTAAGTTTATTACTTTTAAGATATTTTAATTTGTTTTACCCCCCTATTGTTAAATATTATAAGCGATAAGTAGGTATTGTTTGTCCCTTTCGGTCTTATCAATGTTTTAAGACCGAAACGGATAAACATTATCTACCTGTCTTATTGGTTATCTAAGTTAGGACTGTTGTGCTGACTAAGTGGCCTGAGTGAGTGCCCTAGTTGAAAAGCGTAGCCTATGGACGCTGGCAGAGGCGTCGCTTTATTCATTTGTCAGTGGCATTGGTTTTTTGTAAGATGAACTGCAGATTTTAGCAATATCTAATTCATTGAGTTGTGCCCTAGCATACAACGGCAACTATAGATTTATGCCCGCATCGCCCTGTTTTAGAGGTAGTTTAAGGTCGTACTTTCCCGAACCTAACATAAAATCACGTTTGCATGTATTCTAAGATCAAATGTTATTGTTGATGAGACAATAAGACGAAATAATACAATTCCAACAAATAATTATATTCTGACATAAACGAACTTGCTACCATGGGCTTGTCACTAAAGAAGGCGCAATGTAGATACTCGTTTCCAACTTTTCAGGAGGCTTGTGATGGTCCTGTTTTTACCGTTTATCGTGCTACTTCACCTGTGCCTCACTTTCGCACTAGTATAACTGTCAGAAAGTGGCGGCAACGACGACAAACCACCATCATAAGACTACAGATTTTCTTTAGTCAGATAACATTTAATTTCATCTTTAACTTACTTTAAAATAATTACTTGGTTATTAATTAATATCACTCTATCAATCGACCAAAGTTATGCAGAAAATGACCAACTTCGATTTTTTGACAATGCAGAAAGCGACTAAACTCAATACGTTAAAGCTTAATTCAGATTACCAAAAAATAGTAGTTGGTCGCTTTCTGCAAACTATGATCTCTATCTATCAAGTATCTATCAATATATATCTATCAAGTGGTCCACTGATATTATTTAATAACCAAGTAATTATTTTAATCCACTGGATTATTTTCCATGAAGTAGTATAAATACAAGAAACGAGAAAAAGAGTGAGGTTAGTTTTATGGGATTCAATTCAATTTCTCTACGTCGCACAGCTCGTAGCAGTACCTACGTCGTAGCCGAGAATATGAGTTTCTCTCCTTGTAGGGAAAATGCTCTACGAAGACTCTTCTGAGACCACAACTTGCCATGAATAGGGATGAACAGTTTCATAATCATCATCATCATCATCATCTTAGCCATAAGACGTAGAACATAGGCATCCCCTTTGTACCTTCACATACACCGCTCGGAAGCCACGGTTTAATGTAGGTAGTTAGAAATTGATATATACAGAACATATCTGTATATATCAGGGGTTCCATGCTTTGTTTGTACGTATGCACACATGTGCATACGTACAAACAAAGCATGGAACCGCACCCCATAAAAAATTGCCTTTAAAAGCTTAGCCTGCAACTGACAGTCGTGGAACGTCGAAAAAAAAACGTGGAATAATGTTTCTCGATTTTGGAGTGCTCAGATAAATTCCAATATTTATTAGGGATATATAGAATTGTATCATTTTTCTGAGACTCGATTTCACCAAAATTTTATTCGAAGAATAACACTTAGGTAGGTAGGTACTCTCGGATAGAACACTAGTTTCTGAGAGTAAGCATTACTCATCGAATAAAAGTTTGGTAAAATCGAGCCTAAAAGTCTAAATCTTGTAAAGCCTAAATACCTACCTCTAACATGTTCAGGAAGAGTTACTGATTCACTAGCAATTTGAAAATAAGTACCTTGTTAATATTTTTACTCCACAAAACACAAGATTGTAATGTTACCTATATAGAAAAGTCGAAACTAAGTAGAGTACCTACATAAAGCATTGAAAAGGTAAGAATAGATTATAATACTTATCTTATATCTTTATTTTGCTTGCCAAGCGTCATGTTATAGTCACGTGATCACTCATCCATACACATTACACATTATTCGGATTATAAAGACAAAATGTTTTTTGTGACCTTTACTTTCCAGCCTTGATATTTTCTGACATTCAGAAAAATAGGAAGTCATTTTGTTTATTCGCTGTCTCGTCGGTAGGGGCCGGTGGTCACGTCAATTTAGCTTGAGTGATAAAACCAGAAATTATTTTTGCACTTGAACTAGATTCATGGATTCTAACTTTCTTCGTTATAGAACCTAATATTTGTAGATTTTATTTATTCATAAAATTTATTTGGTAGGTAAACAAAGGATACACGTTTAACCATGTAGATAGTTAAGTAGGTAATCATTTTATATTATAGCCATTTCATATACCTCTATTCTTTAAAGTTAGGTATTTCTAAATGTAAGTACCTACACCGTGTCCAATAAGTTCGAATACACATATTTTACCTCAGTTCTAAAAATACAGGAATGAATTATTGATGGATTATTCGGGGTTATCAAATACTAATGCAAAATAAATAGTAGGTATATTCATCTTAATAAAATACAACCACGGATGTGTCATCCCCGCATTGTCTAGGAAAAAAAAAGATTGTTAAGTGCCAACAAAATACTTGCACGCAGGTGACGAGTTAATTTTTATTATGTAAATCTGTATGGGATAGAACAGACTCACCGTGTTCAAAATTGGCGATTGGTGGTAAGTACCGAGTATAGAACACATTCCGGGCTATCAAAAAATTGACCCTAGGTTCCAGAGCTCACCATCGGCCTTCAGTATTTTTAGATAAAAGCGTTAAAATTAACGTTTTTTTCTATAACACTGAATTTGTGGAGAAAAAAATGCCCCTAAGTTTAAACGGTGTTTGGGAATTTGTATCATGTGTTCCAACAAGGCGCAGCTCCAGCACATACGGCAAATGGCGTTCCAGCATGGTTTCAAACTAATTTGACAGTTTTTTAGCCGAAACATGAATGGCCACCCAGAGTTCCAGGTTTAGGCGTACTAGATTATTTTTAATGATAATATACATGCTTTAAAGACTACATTTTTATAAAATCATGAACCGAGATCATTTCAAAAAGGTTGCCAGGGGTAGTTGGGGTTAAATGTGAAGAAAATGGTAAAAAAGTTATAGCTGGAGTTATTCCAAAATATTTGTTGTCAATACATATAGTAAGGTACATAAGTGTGCCATTCATAAAAAATAATAATAGCTGTATAGTAACTTTTTGTCCATTTGTTTTATTCTATATTTGTTTTGTATTCGGATTTATTGGACACGGTGTAAATTAACATTCTTATTCAATACCCATCTACACAGGTACCTAATATTCCATTCCTGGTAGGTTTTAAAAATAATTTCACAAAATAGCCTAACCCCAACACGCCACTTTCGTAGAACAAGGTGCGTGTGCTCCGGATTATTTAATTATTATAATGTATGAGGGGCATATCTGAATTCGCATTAACCATTACCTACCTGTGCTGCTAAAGCTTCCAAATATTCGCCATTAAAGTATTACCTACCTTTATGGTTGCGGAAATTTCACCGGTATAAATAAAAACCGAACTTATTACGTATATTTAAGAGGAAAGAATATACTTACATAATTCTTTTTTTGTACAAAGCCAGCTGAACCGGTAAACCGTTCGTCTGTAGAAATCATAAAAAATTTAAACAAGTCTAAAAACATGAAGCACTTTTAGAACACAATCTTATTGGTCTTATATCTCCATCTTGAAGTTGAAACCTTAAACCTCGAGTTCACATTATTAGTTAAACTTTTTAGTTAAAATTATTGATACCTTATTAATTATTAGGGAACATACCCATACTACGTGACCTGTTTAGGGGGGGGAGGGGGTCCGTCAAAGTACCACTCTTGGTCACCAGGGGGAGGGGGGGTGTCTGGTATCTTGTCACGTGACTTTTGGAAAACTCGAGCTGATGAAGCTTTATTAACAAAATTAAATTTACAGGCACAAGCACTCTTCTTTTTAACCGACCTTGATGCATTAATAATTGTACTAAAATACATATAATTTTTTTAAAACCAAAAGTACAATTCTACAATTAAAATTTACTATTTAACCTACGCCTGCACCCTCGTGGTACGCGTTTTCAAAGACCAAAAAATACTACGTGAAAACTAGGAGGGGGGGGGGGGTCTTAGCATATACTACGCTTGGTCACCAGGGGGAGGGGGGGGGGGGCAAAAACGCTTAAAAAAAGGTCACGTAGTAGGGGAGACCAGGTATAAAAGTAACGCGGGATGAACGTAACAAATTCATTTAAAATTTTACTACGAGATCTATCCGAACGTCCTTCAGGGCATTAGATGCCATTTCGATTCCCCCCTAACCTCAGTTACTCCCACGGTGCTGTGACGGCAGGTTATGCGTCTAGTGCTATGGTCCCAGAAAAATGCGTCAAAAGTAAGTTTTTAACGATTTTTTCAATCTTAGCTAGATTTTTCATGGTAAACGCTATAGCTTGCATTTTGCATGGATATTGTTAAGTCACTAATCATGTACAGTTTGAAGATTGTAAATCAATGTTTTAATGATGCTTTTTACGTTTTTTTGCTACGTGTTTGTGGGATTCTGGAAATTCGATACCCAGGGATGATTGAAACAACTTGTTACTTTCATCCCGATTTCCAGATTGGAGGCTCATTGGTACAACTATGTGCCAGCGTTTATTAAATAACTCATATACTTAGTGCCTTTTTGTTGCAGAATGCCTAATATATACTAAATAACAACAGACAGAAGTCCACCAAATTAGAAATTATAGCTTTAGCTGTAGTTGAGGTGATCCTTTTTTTAAATGCCCTACAGGGACGCAGCAAAGATGTACTAACTGGCTCACATCACTTTATATAGACATGTAAAGTAAAGGAAAGCTTTTGAAAGTTCAGCAGCACTACCCAAGGCGGGATTTGTTTCTGGAAACAAATATTCATGATCGATGTGGAGTAAAACACTTTTTTTTTATCATATTAGGTACATTGTATGACTAGCTTAGTAGTATACTCAGAAATAAGGACAATGCAGGAAGCATTTAATTCCTTGGATTACACCTAAGCATTTGTTTACATGCCATTTAGAATAAAACAGAAAGTTGATTGCTCTCACGTCACTCATATATCCTTCAGGTATAAATTAATTTCGTCTCATATAATAATGTTAATTACATTCATTCATTGTTAATGTTTGTCTTTGAGATAGTGATATTGTAAGACTGTTGATTACTTAAAAATACTAATTACACATAATTATATTGATTATTTTATAGTTATTTACTTTGTTTCTATTATCCCTATGCACTGTTACAACCAGCCCTGGGGGTAGGGATAATTGCAACAAATTCCATTCTTCACTGTGAGCCATTTTTCTGTAAAACTATTCGATGTATGAAATTTATTTTGGTACCAAAAGATACATGAAATATGTGTCTATTGCACATAAAGATGCAAAGTTTGACATCTGTTACCAAAAAAATATAAAAAATCAAAAACTGAAAATTGTTACGTTCATACCTGGTCTCCCCTATGGGTATGTTCCCTTAGTAGATATTAACGTAAAAATAATTTCACAACCTGTGTCAAAGAAGTCATATGCTATGGAAAGTTAGCCATATTTGTTTTTTTTTGTTTTCTGCTGAAGAACGGTAGGTATAGTTAAGCTTCAAAAGTATATTAGTTATAATTCTTTCTTCGGTTACCGCGAGGATTACACATGAAATAAAACTATGAAAACGGATAAACTCGCGTATATTAACTAATTTTAACTTCATTCTGACGTTTCGAACACTTTACAGGGTTCGTGGTCTGCGGATGACTGTTCGAAACGTTAAGTAGTAAAGTGTTCTAAACGTCGGAATGAAGTTAAAATTAGTTAATATACGCGAGTTTATCCGTTTTCTTAGTTTTATTTCATATATTAGTTATTTTAATTATTGTACAACAGTGGTCAGTAGATTGAGTGTGAAAACCAACATGTGTTGTCATCTAGGCCACCGGTTGGCGACGCCTGGCGGAAGCTTTTAATACCGTTAATGCTAGAAGATTAATGAACAGTTGTTAGCAAAACTAAGTTAAGCGAGTACCTACTTATCTACTTTTTACTATACCGTGTTTCTATAGATACTTAGTTATGGCACAGTTTAGTAGGTAGTTTTATTTCTCTCATTGTGCCTACGAACCGAAAGGATCCATCAATGTCTAAAATCAAAGCTAAATACGAAATTCCCCGTGTCTTAAGGGATTTCATATAAATCCCTATACCAACTTAAGGTACCTATCTAGTATATGTGTTTTCAATAATTATGCTACAGACATAAACGGTATCTATTCAAGCCCGGGATGGTAGCCATTGTAGCCTAATAAAATTGGCAAAACATTTAGTTTCGCCAAATTGCCATAATATTGCTGACTGTGGTCTAGCAGCTAGACTCGTAGCTTACAATAATTATTCTTCTTCTTCTTCTTCAATCTTTCTCCATTCACTGCAGGACATGCCACACCATTATCTCTATGATTTCTTCTCCATACGATTCCCATCCACATTCTTAGTAGGTACTAAAAACAGCAATTTTGCATGATACCTATCTATAAAAATGCGGCAAGAGTTTGTAATCCACTTACCGACCGTGATGTATACAATGTTTTTTTATTATTTATTACACTTCCGCGCAACAAAAAAGTTTTAAGACAAAGTAATTTTAAATAAATAAGTAACATTTTCTACAACTCTCTAGGAAATTTGACTTTTCTATACCTCCCACGACGCATACTAGCAATATCGTGCTTAGAAAGTAAAGTGGGATGAAAAAAGATTTTGCACTTTATCTGTCTGTCTCTGTACTGAACCCACTACTACTACCCTACTAATACACAAACAGACAGTTTACCCTGTTGCCGCGTTTTATACCTATCTCGACCATGTAGGTCGGTAGTGTCGGTACCTATCTGTACATAACATAACCGTTTCTACGAAACTGAATTTTATCTCTATTACCTACAACGGATGACGGTTACCAGTAGGTAATTACCACAGACAAGGACCTATAAGGAATCCTACAATTATCTCATCATCATATCAGCCGAAAGACGTCCACTGCTGAATATAGGCCTCCCCCAAAGATTGCCACAATGACCGGTCCTGCGCCACCCGCATCCAGCAGACTCCTGAGACCTTCACTGTCCACCTTCAATTATCTACTGACTTTATAGGGACCGATTGCAAAAATTTGTACATAGTTAAGGCTTTAATCAAAACAAATATCACGATCGCGTCAATTGTATTACGAAAGTTAGTCATAGGTATTAATTATTAGACTTTGGCAATAGAAAAAGGCGTAATATTTAAAAAATGCCGGACCGTATTGTTGATCGTTCATAGAAAATTTTAATTTGTTACCTTTTTCACTACCAAAAGTCGTTACCGTAAAACGTTGTTACGGTAAATAGGAACGTAGAGTAAAATGGTCTGTTAGCCCAGGACAAACAGTTTAATTTAGAATAGATTTTTTATATGTGTTATTCTAAACTGGACTGTTTGTCCTGGGCTAACAGACTAGTTTACTCTACATTCCTATTTACCCCTTTTTACAGTACACAAAATTTAACTACATAACACAAAAATTATGACGTTTTTTGTTTTTATTAAAAACCTTTAACTATGTACACATTTTGCAAACGACCCATAGCAACTAAAACCTAAGAATTTGTTTTGCAACAGTTTTATGATCTTGACGTGTAAGTAGACACTGGTTTCACTATCTTACATAACAATTAGGTAGGTACTCATTTAATTTTCTCAGTTATCCTTTAGAAAACTAACCTTTAATCAGCTCATACTCGCAGTTGTAGCTTCTTCTTCTGCGCCAAGGAAACAACGCCATTATCACTTGCCACTCACTTTTCTGCATTGTAACACAAAGTTCAACACAACACAACACATACACGACATTTCAACTTATTTTCTTTCACGCACTGAGATCTAAGGTTATATCAGAGAATTCAGTAACATTAAACACCGATCTTGAACGAGAAAACTTAAGAAAATTACAGGTAAGTTCAAATATGTTACCCAAAGAGCGTGTGTTTACAAATGACTATTTATTTGCGGGGAAGATAAGCGCAGTGGTTATCAATAACTGTCACTAGTAATCGCTTGCTAACAGGCGCATGCTTACATGTGTGAAAGACACTCACTATCGGACAACAATACGTATTATTATTAAGCTAAATAACGGCATTCATAAATGAAAATTGCAATGGATTGTATAATCGAATGGCCGGTTCAGTATCTTAAATATTGCTAAAGAAACAGGACTTAACCGCGAATGAAAATAATCGTATATAAATAAATATCTCTGAATTATTTATGTTCGACGTTCGTTAGGTTCGGGGCACTGCACTCACGAACTCACGATCCCAGAGAATACCTAATTCAATGAGTCATGTGTCATGTCATAAGTATATTTATACGCGCGAGTCCGGTTCATTACTTTCATTAGAAATCATGTGCGAAAAAGTATTAGGTAGATGGGACATAAACCGAAAACGGGCGTCTTTCCTGTGAACATTACGAAAGTTCGGTTTTGGGACATACAAAAGAGGTTTGACCACATATAATTCTTAAGAACCAGAAGCTTGTATTCTTCCAAAAAAGATGGGTTCTAGAGCCCACAATTTTGATGTCCACAGGAAAGATTTGTAACCTTATGGTGGTCCGACACGGTGTTACAAAATGTTATACAGGGTGATTGGTAGTCCGATGCAAAGCTTTTAGGTGAAGTAAGTATAGACCATTTAAGCCATTGTTGTCTTTGACGAAGTCTGACTATTTTTTTTAAATTAATTTTTTGGTGTTTTTGCCCAAAAAACCCAAAATTTTAAATGAACTGCTAATTTTTGACCAAGTTAAGCGATAAACGTACTATTTTTTATTTTATTTAATTAAAGTGTAAACAATTTAAGAAAACATAATAAAAGATGATTTTTTTGAAATAAAACTATGAAAACGGATAAACTCGCGTATATTAACTAATTTTAACTTCATTCCGACGTTTCGAACACTTTACAGGGTTCGTGGTCTGCGGATGACTGACAATGGAGGAAATTTGATAGATCTACCTCCATCAAAATAAGAAAGATAAGTACGAAACTACCCACCAAAGAAAAATAACTAAACCACAGACAATAAATTTTAAGGGTGGATGTACATACAAAATTTGCAAATTAAGCTAGTTATTCATTACAAATATTTTCAGAATGAAGACAAGAGACAAAATAAATAATCTACGCCGGTTCTATCCCTACGCCACTGCCTGAGAAGTATTTCCTTCCTTTGTATGATTGTATTGTTAGGAAGGTATCCCAAAATTGGGACCGGCAAGAAACTCAGCGGGACAACTCTTTTCAAAAAACATTTGTAGTACATCTTAAGATCATCATGCATTAAACCAAAACATACAATTTTGATTAATAAGGAAATTTAAAATAATTTTGAAAAAATGTTGCCAGTACTAAAAAGGGGGGGAATGGTCACCACCGCCAAATACATCAGCCTCACGGTTTATGTCTAGACTGCTCCTTTATCAGATGAACAACTGGATCCCAAGCTGGTGGTAGAGACAAGCTTCTTTCCATTCTATTAAAGTTTGGATATTTCATTATCTCAATAGCCTCACGCAACATTCTAGGCATGTTTCTCTTCTCCTTAACGAGAACCAAAGGCTTGTCAAACTTAATAGAGTGATTCGGTCCATCACTGACATGCTCCCAAACCGCAGACTGTTGTCGACGGTGCTTGACATCGGCTATGTGTTCCTTCACCCTAGTAGTGATATTCCTCTTTGTCTGCCCAACATATGAAAGCCCACATTCACAGTCCAGCTTATACACTCCTGCATTCAGTAAGGGCGTGCTATACTTAACAGGCCTCAGAAACTGCGACATCTTCTTCATTGGCTTAAAATAGGTTTTAATAGAAGCACGTTTCAAGATGCGGCTGATCCTGTCTGTAACCCCTCCAACAAAAGGCAGAACGGCTGGCCTGCGCTCAACAGTGGGAATCTTCATACGAGTCTTCTGATCGGCTCGAGGGATCTTCAGGTTGTTTGCCCGAAGTGCCTGCCTAGCATGCCGAAGCTCCGCAGCTAGATGCCGATCATCGCATATCTTTTGGGCTCTCTGAAACAAAGATTTGCCTACAGTAGCTAGTTGGCTGGGATGGTGGTGGGAATTGCCATTTAAATACCTATCAGTGTGAGTAGGTTTCCTATATACAGTGTGACCCAAAGTTTTATCCGGATTTCTTATAACCAAAACATCTAAGAAAGACAGAGAACAGTCATTTTCTAACTCCATAGTAAATTTAATTTTATCATGAATGGAATTTAAATGATCTAAGAAAGTTGAAACACTACTTTTTGGAAGGATAGTAAAGGTGTCATCTACATATCTTTTAAATATCTTCGGCTGCATGGGAGCCAATGAGAGTGCTCTCTCCTGTCGCAGACATCTTTATGGAGGACTTCGAGGAGAGAGCACTCTCATTGGCTCCCATGCAGCCGAAGATATTTAAAAGATATGTAGATGACACCTTTACTATCCTTCCAAAAAGTAGTGTTTCAACTTTCTTAGATCATTTAAATTCCATTCATGATAAAATTAAATTTACTATGGAGTTAGAAAATGACTGTTCTCTGTCTTTCTTAGATGTTTTGGTTATAAGAAATCCGGATAAAACTTTGGGTCACACTGTATATAGGAAACCTACTCACACTGATAGGTATTTAAATGGCAATTCCCACCACCATCCCAGCCAACTAGCTACTGTAGGCAAATCTTTGTTTCAGAGAGCCCAAAAGATATGCGATGATCGGCATCTAGCTGCGGAGCTTCGGCATGCTAGGCAGGCACTTCGGGCAAACAACCTGAAGATCCCTCGAGCCGATCAGAAGACTCGTATGAAGATTCCCACTGTTGAGCGCAGGCCAGCCGTTCTGCCTTTTGTTGGAGGGGTTACAGACAGGATCAGCCGCATCTTGAAACGTGCTTCTATTAAAACCTATTTTAAGCCAATGAAGAAGATGTCGCAGTTTCTGAGGCCTGTTAAGTATAGCACGCCCTTACTGAATGCAGGAGTGTATAAGCTGGACTGTGAATGTGGGCTTTCATATGTTGGGCAGACAAAGAGGAATATCACTACTAGGGTGAAGGAACACATAGCCGATGTCAAGCACCGTCGACAACAGTCTGCGGTTTGGGAGCATGTCAGTGATGGACCGAATCACTCTATTAAGTTTGACAAGCCTTTGGTTCTCGTTAAGGAGAAGAGAAACATGCCTAGAATGTTGCGTGAGGCTATTGAGATAATGAAATATCCAAACTTTAATAGAATGGAAAGAAGCTTGTCTCTACCACCAGCTTGGGATCCAGTTGTTCATCTGATAAAGGAGCAGTCTAGACATAAACCGTGAGGCTGATGTATTTGGCGGTGGTGACCATTCCCCCCCCTTTTTAGTACTGGCAACATTTTTTCAAAATTATTTTAAATTTCCTTATTAATCAAAATTGTATGTTTTGGTTTAATGCATGATGATCTTAAGATGTACTACAAATGTTTTTTGAAAAGAGTTGTCCCGCTGAGTTTCTTGCCGGTCCCAATTTTGGGATACCTTCCTAACAATACAATCATACAAAGGAAGGAAATACTTCTCAGGCAGTGGCGTAGGGATAGAACCGGCGTAGATTATTTATTTTGTCTCTTGTCTTCATTCTGAAAATATTTGTAATGAATAACTAGCTTAATTTGCAAATTTTGTATGTACATCCACCCTTAAAATTTATTGTCTGTGGTTTAGTAATTTTTCTTTGGTGGGTAGTTTCGTACTTATCTTTCTTATTTTGATGGAGGTAGATCTATCAAATTTCCTCCATTGTCAGTCATCCGCAGACCACGAACCCTGTAAAGTGTTCGAAACGTCGGAATGAAGTTAAAATTAGTTAATATACGCGAGTTTATCCGTTTTCATAGTTTTATTTCATGAGTAATCCTCGCGGTAACCGAAGAAAATATTAGATGATTTTTTGTTAGTTTTTTTTTTTACAGAATTTTGAAGTTCATGATCCAAAATGGAAAATGTTAAACCATTACTCATACAAAAATCTGTATGACCCAGATAGGCATGCAGATCAGAGTCGTAGCCCAGATGCCAATAGCTAAGGCTCCGTAGCGTAGACTAGGTAGTTTTCTCTCTTTGTCACTCTTAATTTTTAGAGCGACAAATACAGTTACAATCGCAACTCAGCGTTAGTGATTGGAACCTAACCTACTTACTGGTAGGTACCTTAAGTTTTATTTATCTGTATAGATTAATCGATCATCCCCAAGCATGTACTTATTTATCTCAAACCCACGAGGCTGGGCTGGAAAACAAGACTCGTTTCCGCTTGTCACCACCACAACCCCAATTAATGAATGTATTTCTTCCCGATAGGCAAAGATGGATTATTCTCATTGGTTACGCGAAAAATAGAAATAACACTCTCATCTTAGTTACGAGAAACATTCAGAACAAAGTTAGAAATAAGAATGAACAGGATGCTTAGCCAAGTTGCCAATCGCTAACGCTTAGTAGCGTATCGTAGTTTTCCCTCTCTGTCACTCTTTCATATTAGTGCGACAAAGACAGTTAGCTGCCTTTCGTTTACGATTGACGATTAAGCGTTAGCGATTGGTAACTTGTATAAGCACCCAGACATCTAAAAATATATGGAGGGTAGAAAAAAAAACAAAAAAATCATTAACTTAAGAGTATTTATTTGGAGCTTTCTACACTAATATATTAAATAAACAAGATTACCTTATCCAAGTTCGTCACACTTAGCACGATAGTTATTATGAATTTATTATTGTTCTTGAATAAGAGTATTGAGAGCTTTGTTATTATTCTGTAAGACCCTATTGTATAATTTTCAGTCCGATAGTATTATTATCTACTTCAAGCTACACTGTAGTCACAATAGTCACATTGCCACTCGCTCAGTCGTCAAGATCACTAATATTTATTTGGGCCAAGGATTTAGTAACATAACCTCTGGTATGAAAGCGTAGCCATTTAAACGTATCCCTTTAGTTATTTTCCCGACAAAAGTGTGATCTTTCTTGCATTATAGAAGCTCATAGACTCCGAATGAATTATTGCAAGAAAGAAGAACGAACGAACGTCTGCCAGCGATATTAACAATGTTACAAATGAGATACCTACACAGAAATATCCACTGCCTCCGACGAGATTCGAACTCGCGGCCTTCAATAACGGAGCGATTTTAGCAGCATTCATACATAGTTATGATTAATACCCAATCTTGATCAGCGTATGAGGTTTTCTTGTCAATGTTCTGTGGTAGCACAACATCAGGCTATCTGGGTCTCCTTGTTCGATTTCAATTTAACTTTACAATTTGCTCTAAGAACTACGTGTATTTATGCTAACTGTGAAGGTAACTCAGGTCAAGCAGAATACTTAGTAAGTGGGCACTGTTATGCATTTTCAATAATTATAGTAAGATATAAAACAGAAAACTATAGATTTTTATGAATAGTTACAGTAACTACTGTTTGAGAACAAGTACCTACAAAAGCTGATGCAGGAGTAGCAAATAAATTAGAAAAATACATACGTACAAAAACGATGACATAAATAATTTTCATAAGGTACCTCTACCGAAATATAGATATCCCTGTGTCACGGGACTTCCAGAAACCTGTGAATAACAAGTCATGCTTAAACAATAGAAAATAAACCCTATTAAGCTTTGAAGAAACAGTTTTAACTATCCATAACAGAACCAGTTTACATATATTACAGAATAAGATAATTGAGATACTGAATGTATTTATATCACTGTTGCCTAAAGATAATTTTAACTAATACTGTTATTGTTTAAAAGCGGCGCTGAGTCTTCTGATTCCGACTTTTCACTGTCACTCGTCACTGCAAAAAATAAAATAAAATATATAAAAATAAACAAATTAAATACATTTCGATTAGTAAGCGCATGCAATAGAAAGTTAGGGTTCATGCAAAAATAAGCAAAAATATACATAATGAATACTATCTATAAAATTATA